>JAJPUD010009884.1:32196-69226 GCA_023553655.1 Myrmecobius fasciatus | reverse complement strand
AGTGACTCTCACCTGCAGAGATGACCTTTCTCTTGTCTCTCTTTGGGTGCATTGAGGGATCTGGGCATTCATTCCTTACAGACCCTCTCTGGTCCCTCACTCCAGGTCCCTAGAAGAGCTTGCCCCTCAGCAGGATGCTTTCAGAGTGCTCACACTTCCCTTTGCTCTTTGTATTAAGGCCAGTTCCTACATCTTTAAAGAGTCAGCTCAGAGAATTTTGTTTACTGTGAATACTTCTAGTGGCCTGTAAAGGATAGAGGTGATGAAGGAGGAAGGAACCAAAAAGAGCAAGAGATCAGAAAAAGAGCAAATCAAGTGATTAACACTCTGGCTCAAAGTGCTTCTAGAAATGATGAAGATGGTTTCAGAAAAACTTGAGAAGTCACGTATGAGTAAATGCAAGCAGAAGTGTTTAGATGCAGGAGAACATGACAGAGAGAAATATTATACAATGTCAGGAGAACACTTATCAAATACCATATCATCCCATTGCAGGCCATAGCCCTTCTCTACCTCCATCAAGGGTTGTACAAACAAGAATAACCCCCATTACTAATCCCAAGACAGATCTTCAGCTGTCGATGACTTTGATAAGAAAGATGAAGAGGCAGGTCAGAATGCCCTCAAGATGGATGCCAGGCCATCTCTTCGACTGATGTCCCTTTGACTAACAAGGTCCACAAAGAATCCATGACAAACAGTCTCCCAAATCCAATGGCATGGATGCCACAGATTGTGACAACTCCCCAGGCAATCCAGAATGAGAAGATGGCTAACAAGATGGTACAAGATCATACTTCACAGGAAATCCCTAAAACCCCCACATCCTGCACCCAGAATGCAGAGACCTAGGAATGCTACACCCCAAGTCCAGGTTGTGTTTCTCCCCACTTCTTTACCCAAAGGGCATTCACCATCTCCCCACCTCTTTTTCCTTCCAAACATTGATATATAAAACACAGTAAGAACCTAAAGGAAACCCATCAGTTTTCTCAAAATCACAAAGTGATCTCATTCTCTATTTTAGACAGGTTTGCCCTTGAAAAGCCATTGCTAGATCCCCCAGAATCCTGCTTTCCTCTCTTCTTTCCTCCACTCTCTTCTCATGGTTTGGAAATATCCAAATAAATGAATATTTTATACAAATTTTAATAGGTGAGATATGAGGGGGGAAAGCAACTAAGTTCATGAGAACTGACTCATTATGCTGTTAGAAATGATGATCAGAAAGGTCGCAAAGAAACACACAAAATCTTATATGTGTGACCTGATAGATGTGAAGTGAACAGAACCAGAACATAGTATACAATCACAGCAAGACAGTACAACGACCAACTGGGCAAAATGGAACGATTCCGATCAAGATCTTGAGCCAAGAAAATTCCTAAGTACCCAGGATAAATTCTTTCCCTCCACTGAGAAATGAACTCAGAACGCCTTTTAGAGCATACTTGTACACTTATCTTATTTTTGTTTTTTGTGAGCGTATGTGTGTTTCTGCATCCTGGATAATATGGAAATGATTTATATGACTTTCCATGAACACTCACTATAATATTCTTGCTTTCTCAAGGGTTTGGCGAGGAGAGCAAGGAAGTGAGATGCTTAGGAAACTTTCCCTTCCTTTAAGCCCCACAAATGGCTCTAAAGGGAAGGACATAGACTAAAGTACAGGGGGTCCCAATGACTTGATGTTTCCCCATCAGACCTGCCTCTTACACATGGTGGCTTTGAGCCAAGTGACCCATACATGGACAAGGCCCACAAAAATACCTCTCTTGCTTCCCGTGGAGCAGCCTCAGATGAATTGCACCAGCAGCCATATTGAGCCCTCAAGAGTCCGTTTCCAAAGGGTCACTTAGAGTACCTGGGAAGTCATTAACCTTGTCTCTCCCATCCAGGATGAGCAGAAACGGTTAATGAACTTTATAATATGAATTATTCACTTTCTGAGGAGTATGAAAGCAGACCAGAAACACAAAATCTTCCAGCAGCATCTTCAGATACATCCTCTCCCCTTATGCATTTTCCTTGAATCCCAGACAGATCCATTAACCTACCTTCAGCAATTCCATTGAGAGAGTGATGAAAGACTAAGGAATGGAGGAGGTACAATTCCTGGCACTGATGGACCCTGACCTAACCCCCAATGGCAAGAACAGGCTAAAGACAGCAGGCAGCTGGCAGGAGCTTGCTTCAAGTGCCAGTCTGATCCTGGGGAGCCATTCCCCTCTCATTGCATCCTGTTCACTTCTGAATAGGGCACAACCTTGTTAGAAAGCAGCAATCCAGCCTCCCAACCAGGAGGGCCTGGGTTCTGTCGGGGCCACAGAGTACAGACGGCAGGGGCAGAGTATAAGAGGCACTCGGAGGCATATTCTGCCCGAGCCCTAGAAAGGGCAGGAATGGCATTGAGTATGCCTCAAGAACGAGGAAGAGCCTCTTCACCCTTGTTGTTTTGTACAAAGGGGCTCCTCCCTCCTGGATCACGTGAAGGGGGGGACTATAAGGACAAAACTTAGGCTGAAGGAGGGACTCCATTTTGTACTGCCATGCAATAAAGACCTGTTAACCAGTCTTTCATGTCATGGGTGTTCTGTGGGGGAAGTTCCAAGCTTCAAGAGGAAGCAGGGCCAGAGACGTCAGAAGACCTGGCAAAAAGGTAAGAACCAGTTGACCCTCGCCGAGGTGAGCAGCGAGGAACCAACAACTGGCGCCTGAAAAGGGACCCCCGTCCCAGTTAGGAAGCAGGGCAGCCTCACCATAAGGTGAGAAGCCGGAGAGGAATAGACATGGGATAGACAATTTCGCTTCCCATCATCAAGCCCGATGATAACAAAAGTTACGCTAGCCAAGTTTATAAGTTAGTAAAAAGGCAGGGAGTTTGTGTACATAGAAAGGACTGCAGAACATTTGTAGAGAGGATATGGAAGACCTGAGTGGTTCAGCAACAATTAATCACTATTAAACAAGGACTGAGAGAGTCCATACAGGACTTTGCTTCTAAACTAAAAACAGCAATTGACAGAACAGTAGGGCCCAGGGAGGCTGGGCAAATTATCTTCCAACGGTTATTGAGGGAAGGCCTGAATAAACCATGTAAAAGAATTACACAAGCTCTGCCCAGAGATGCTTCAACAGAAATAATAGAAAAATGTAGTTAGGTAGATTATGAAACCATTACAATGGAGACTATGGCTAATATGATAGCAAAAGGAATAACTGAGGGGATGAGACAAAAAAATGAAAATCAGAGGTGTTTCAGATGCGGGAAGTTGGGGCATTTACAGGCTCAATGTAGGAAACTACCACCAGGAGGCAATAAGCCTACTTGCTTCGCTTGTGGCCGTACCGGGCACATAGCTAAGTTTTGTAAGAAACAGAACCAGGGAAACGGGCGCAGGGACCCTGTAGGGGCCCCTACCACATACTCCGTGCAGGCCAGAAGCACATCCAGGGAAGAGAACATGACTCCCCAGGATCAATACCAGACAGCCTTCCATCAGTTCACAACAAGGACTGGGTGGTGAGTGTGGTCACTCCTTCAGTACATATACCTCCTTTCACCACCATTGATGTTCAGGTTACAAAAATACTGAGAAATGCTTAATTGCAGGTCTTCCTGCCCCTTCCCCTGTTATCGTACATACCAGGGTATTGTACCCAGGAGATGTCATATCAATAACCAATCCTCATGCCTTTCCTACCATCTTAGCGCCTCAGGAACCCGTTGCCAGGGCTGAACCCTTGAAATCTGGTAGTGCTATAGAAGCCAATGTACAGATAGCCTCGACTCAACCTATAGATTTCTGCTGCCCCATGTTCAAAGTTTTTGTAGAGGGCATCGCCTTTAAGGGAATGCTCGATGCAGGGACTGATGTGTCAGTGATTAGGGCAGAGGAATGGCCTCCTTCTTGGCCGCTGGAGAAGGACACTATAGGGGTGAAAGGAGAGGGAGGAAATCAGCACACTGCAAGGTCGGTGCGACAGCTGAAATGGTTAGCTGATAATAAAGGTGGTTTGTTCCAACCCCTAGTGATCCCAGGGTTATCTGCATCTCTTTGGGGTTGAGATATTACGTATGGAATGGGAGTGATTTTGCAAACAAACTATTAGGGGCCATTGTTAAGCTAGCTTTGCCAAAAATAACATGGGTAGACAACAAACCAGTATGGGTGGAATAGTGGCCCCTGATAACCGCAAAGCTAGCAGCACTGAGAGAGATTATACGGGAACAGTTAGAGAAAGGACATATAGAACCTTTCTTCAGCTCTTACAACTCTCCTATATTTGTTATAAAAAAAAAAGAAAAGTGGTCAATGGAGGATGTTGACAGATCTGAGAGCAAATTAATAATATCTGGCAGCCTATGGGGGCATTGCAACCCAGACTGCCTTTGCCCAACATGATTCCAGTTGATTTTCATCTAGTGATTATAGACATTTAAGACTGTTTTTACTCCATTCCTTTACATCCAGCAGATAGAGATAAGTTTGCCTTTTCTGTCTCCTCCACTATTTACAACAGCCAGCTCATAGTTATCAGTGGAAGGTGCTCCTGCAGGGCATGGCCAATAGTCCAACATTATGCCAGTGGTTATTTTGCAACCTATCAGGGAATAATATCCTGATTATACAATTTTACATCATATGGATGATATTCTGTTGGCCACTCCAACAGCCAAGCAAACAGGTGTTGTGCAGTCTGTTACCAAATTGTTAGCTGTTCATGGGCTCCAGAAAAGATACAAACAGAACCTCCCTTCCATTATCTAGGACACATAATGGGAGGATATGTATCCCAGGAGCCTCCTAAATTAGTGATTGATAATTATAGGACATTGAATGACTTCCAAAAACTTGTGGGGGCTATTCAGTGGGTACAGGCTTCCATTCCTATCCCACCTTCATTGATGCATCCTTTATATGATATCCTTAAAGGGCCCTCAGCTCTCAATTCCCCCAGAGAGTGGACATTGGAAGCAAAGCAAGCTATTCAAACAAATCATAGATAATTTCAGTTTAACTACAGTAAGATGGAATCCTTATTCCATCTAACCGCACGTTCTTTGAGAAGGATGTACGGTATCACAAAATAAGCAGCAAACACAGAAGTTTAAAGTGCATCCCTTTTTCCCCACATAAACCACCTCCCGCACATAATCCTCGGAGTAACAGGCCTAATATTTGGCAAATGGATGTCACACATTGGAAGACACAATTTATACATGTGACTGTTGACACTCATTCTCGATTTTTGTTAGCTACCATCCAACCAGGTGAGGCTTTGAAACCTGTCCTGTCCCATTTATATCACTGCTTTGCTACAGGAGAGACCCCCGACAAATAAAAATGGACAATGGTCTTGCATATACCTCTAAAGGTTTCCAGCAGTTTTGCTCTGAGTTTAATATCTTTCATGTGATTGGAATTCCTTACAAACCCAATGGGCCAGCCATTGTTGAACGTGCTAATAGATCCCTTAACCGCTTTTGGCATGTTCATAAATCTAACCAGCTTGCACCAACAGATAAGTCTGAACTTTTGCAAAAACTTGCAGGAAAAAGGGGAGAGAAAGTATTGTGGAAGCAGGAAGATGGGTCTTGGGGGGTACCAGGGACGGTCAAAGGGTAGGGTGCGGGGTATGCTCTTATCGTTGCAGATGACACCGGTCAGGAACAGTGGGTACCGATCAGAAGACTTAGAACAATTGGAGAGGCCGAAGGACGGCCCAAAAAAGAGGAAGAGACGCAGGAGGAGGCCCAGGAGCAAAAGGAGCCAAAGCAGAAGCGAGAAATAAGACCGTTATGAATCAGCTGATAGCGGCATCTGTACAAGGATTAGCCTTAGTGTGTTACACCTCTTCCCTTGAACTATTCTGATTCTGCTTTTCCTGCATTATGGGCTAATATATCTGAACACTTACAAGGTGCATTACTAGCAGCTAATGTTTCAAACCAAATAGAAGAATTAGCCCAGGTAGGTTTAGAAATATCACAACTTGCTCAGAATTTTACTGTACCTTCTACTGCTGATGATTAGTGAAATGTATATCTGATCATACACATATTTCATGGTTATCTTTGCTTTTGACACCAATTATTCTTGTTATTATACTGATATTGTTATTACCCTGCTTACTCAGCATTGTTATTAACCTTATCAAAGAAGCCGTCACCCACCTAAAATCTACTGATTCCTTTGGGCGGTTCCCGCTAAACAAGAAAAGGGAGATGTTGGGGCCACAGAGCATAGACAACAGGGGCAGAGTAAATGAGGCACTCAGAGGCATATTCTGCCTGAGCCCTGGAAAGGGTGGGGACAGCATTGAGTATACCTTGAGAACGAGGAAGAGCCTCCTCACCCTTCACTGTGAGCTTGGATGGGCAGAGCTCTGCCCATGTCTTCACGTCTCCTGTGCCCACTGGAGGATGGCAGAAATCTCAGCCTTCTGTACCCCAGGGGAGGGAGGACACCCAGAGTACATTCAGGTCCTGCTGAACATGTGGGCCTGCCCGGATATCCTGGCTGCCAGGGCAGGACTCGGTCATCTGGAAGGCTCTAACACAGCATCTCTATAAGGAGGATGTCCCAGGAAGCTAGGTGCAGGGCCAGGGAAAGAAGCGGACTTGGAAAAGTTTGTGCAAGTCTGTAGAGGAGGTCAACCAGCTCCCAGGGGGTGTCCCCATCCCCTGCTCATTTCATCAGAGTTTGGAAAAATTGCTTCCTGCTCAGGTGCTGGCCATGGAGGCCCTGACCATGAAGTCCCTGATACTCACTCCCCAGGCTAAAGACCCTCAGATAAGTACTGTGCCAGGGGATGCAGCACTCACACTGATCAAGCAGAGTACGTCACAGCCACCAACACTCACAGCCCCTCCTATCTCTGGAGGGCACCACAGGGGATGCCAGCGTAAAGTCCATGGCTCTCTCTCCTTGGCTAATCATGCAAGGGACCCCCCTCCCCATCTGGAGCCCTATGTGGGGATGGGACAGGGAGTGGAAGAGAAGGGGAGAGAGCTTCTAAGAACAGACTCTCAGCCCTTTGATCTCTTTCACTTGCCACATTCCAAAAGGCAAACAATTGGACCCCCATGCCTAGGTAGAAGCCTCTCTGGCTTAGTCAAGTGCTATTCTACCTAATCATTTAGAATGGACCCAGCACTGGTCACCTGGAGACTAGAGAAACAGGCAAGAAGAGCCCCCTGGAGATGCCAAAGGAAATCCTATGAACCCCAAGAACTTCCATCTCAGGCTAAATCCACAGCACATCGTAAAGCATCCACAAAGGTCTACCTGGAATCACCCCAAGGCAGCCCAGGTCTCCAACCTCCCTCCTGACTCAAAGGACACAGGAGAAGACTTTCAAAGTTAAAACCCAAGAGATTTCATGAATACAGGATCCCAAATCATGGAATACAGAAGAGCTCTCAGGATCCACCCCAGACAGTCACATGGACCTCAAACTAAACATGCCAAAAACAGGACAGAGCAGAAAAGACTTGCTTCTGACGTCTCTGTTGTCCCTGGACAGCCAGCGTGTTCCATCCCACAAAACAGAGAATACACCAAAAGGCCAGTACTGAGACAGCTCATGGCCCTTAAGCATTCTCTACTCTCCAACCACTTGATCCAGGAGAACACCTCCCAGGTTACTCCACAGAACATGCTCATCCCAGCCAATACGGCTACGGCTTCCCTAGAGACAGCATCTAGGGACAGATGAGAACAGCCCTCATCATCTACCCTGAGAATGACATCTCCTATTCAGGCCATTAACATAATGGTGATGAATTCTCATGGTTCTTTTATCTTTTGGTCCGATTTTTTTCTCTGGTACAACTTAAATATGGAAATAAGTTTAAAAGGATTGTCCATGTTAAACCAACATCAACTTGTTTCCTGTCTTGGGGAGGGAAGAGGGAAGAGAGGAAAAGAGAAAAACGTAAAGCCCAAAACTTTACAAAAATGAATAATCTATTTTTATGTGTATTTGCAGTAATAAAATGTGATTAAGAGAAAAAAATTAATATTGATGAAGAAGGAGGTAAGAGCACGGCCCAAAATCAACCCTAGGGATCACTTCTGCTTATCTTTTATCAAGATGAAGAATAAGGAGACCTCTAAGAACACCCCCAGGATAAGCTCTACAGAAACAAGCTACTGTTAACCCTTTGACTAAGAGGAATAAATCAGAGGGCTGAAAACAAGCCCCCAAAACAATAGCCGCCTAACGCCCTCCCTGAAGAAGTCACCCAGGACAACTTCCTTCTGGGTCTACGTTTAGGCCATGCTGGGGAACTAAATTCCTTTGATTTCTTAGTCAAACCAGCATTACATGGGAGCATAGCACCCCCCTAATGAGCAAGCCCAGATTATCCCTTGTCATGTAATACTTCTCTCAGCATTGATCAAGAGACAGCAGGGAGACCCTGACCTGATCTTAGAAAACATAAGGGCTCCATGACCAAGGGACCAGGGCAGAGTGAGCCACCCTTGGCGAGAGCACCTGAAGCAGCATGTTCAGTGGTAGGGACCACGGTCTGGAAAGGGCGCTGATAATCTAGAAGCTCCAAAGAAAGGAGACCAGGAGGGGCAAGGATCTCCAGCTCTCAGCATGGCAGCTGAAGGAACAGGACATTAGTGCCAGCAACCACCAAGTCCACTGCTCTCCCTTCTACCAACATGAGCAAGAAACTCAAAACAACCCAAAATACCCCAAAGGCATCTCATGAACCCCAAGACCCATTATCAACTTCTCAAAAGACACGACCAAAAGAACATCCCCCAAGTTCCACATTGAGGCGACCCTGAAGACCCCAAGCCCTTGTCTCTGTAGGTCCAACCACATGACACAGGAACATAGCAGGCCACCTCCATCATCAACCCCCAACCATCCCCTGATAGGCAATGCCCCTTCCTGGCATTCACAAGAGACAGAGCAGGATGCCCTCTATCAGAATTGCCAGGAGACCCCTTCCACAGAGAGAACTTTTTCCAACCTTTACCAACATGGATCAGGAAGGGACAGGAGGGACCCAAGTCCAAGTTCAACCAAGTCCCAGAGCAGCCTGATCAAAGCCATCCCTCAGTAACAGATAGAGAAGACATGGCTAAACACAATCCCCAACTGCATCCCACATAGATGCTTCCACTGTTGCCTCTTTAACTATCCCACAAAAGCAAGAGGGAGCTGCCCCTTGAGCATGGGAAGGATGTGCACAGAGAGCTTCTGAGGGGGGACCTTCCTCCATTTTTATGACTTAGCTTCTCGGGGCACTTGCACAGGGGGCAGACAACCCAGGACAAAGTGGACTCCTCCCTGCATGGGCCAGCTGCTAAGGCAGGGAAATGCTTGCAGAGTAACCTTCATGGAAGAAGGAAAAAAACAGGGAGATGGCCACATTGGCCTCCTGGAGAGAACTGAGGCAATCCCAGGACTTTTTTATCCTTGTTCCATAGTACAGGAGAGATGGCAAGATCACCAACAAGTCTGCCCCAGGTCATGCCATGGAAGCCAGGGCTCAAGGTCTTTTGTAAGTCACACTATGCCTCACAGGAACATACCCTCTGAAACCCACCACTGACCCCAAATCATCCCATGCCAGTCACTCCTCTGGCAGTGTCTGAGGATGTGGAAAAAGTCCTGCCCTTCACACTGGACCTCCCTGATCCTGAGCCCACAGCCTTATGTACCTTCAGGGAAATACAGGGAAAAGGGATACGGCTCAGGCAGGGCACCTCAGGGGACCTAACAAGTGACCATGAGGATAAAGTCCTTTGAGACACTGTTCCCCCAAGGCTAAAAAAATATATGGCCAAGGGCGGAGCCAAGACAGCAGGGAACAGACATGGCTCTCTGTGACCTTCTCTGACCTCTCAGACCAACAGCAGATTAAGCCTCTAACTGGTTCTGGAGTCAAAGCTCCCCCAAATACTGGGAGCACGACATTCCCAGAAGGAGTTAGCTTGGAAGAAGCTCAGGTCTGTTTCAGTCGGGCAGGGGGTCACTCTACCGAACCCAGACAGCAGCTTCCAAGAGACAGGGAAGGAAGCTGGCTGGGACTCAGAATGTGGCACTTTCTAAGCACCTGGGAAGTTTCTGGGAGCCTCTTGGGCCACTCTCCCCTGGTTCAGGCAAGGGTGCTTTGGCAGACCAGCCTTTTGTAAAAGGTAGACTGTAAACCACTGAGAACCCGGACCTAGCCCGGACAGCCCAGCACCTGGAGTCAACCAGCCGAACTGCCCCAGGGAAAATTAAAGCAGCTGCTGCTCCACTGCTTTAAACAAATCTCAAGCTTTTAAAAAATGAGTAAAAAAAAAAAAAACCTCTCATCATAGACAGCTTTTATGCAGAGAAAAAAGAACAGACCCCAGTTCCTGTGGTTCCTAAAGTTAAAGCAACTCCAGAGGAAGTCAAAGAGAGTCATAAGCTGGTCCCCATTTCAAAAGGTTTCCTAGAAGTTTGCATAAAGAATCTCAAGAGAGAAGAAAAATGGGGAAATGAAGTGAGATCATTGCAAGAAGGAAAGGAAAAGGGATATCCCAGAGTCTTTGACGATAACTGCTATGCTCCAATAAGTGCAAAGGACAAGTACAGATTAAATGTTAGGAATTATAAGAAGGGAAGGTCAATTCCAACTGAGAGAAAGGGCTGGAGAGGCTCACTTCCCACTAATCTGTCAAGATGGAGCACCTCACCTACTTCTTCCCAATGACTTTAACCTGCAGAGATCACCTTTCCCTGATTCTCTTAAGAATTGGGTGCACAGAGGGAGCTGGGTCCTCTCTGGTCCTTCACATCAGGTTCCTGGAAGAGCTGGCCCCTCATCAGGGTGCTTTCAGAGTACTCACAATTCCCTTTGCTCCTTGTATTAAGGTCAATTCCTACAACTTTGAAGAGTCAGCTCAGAGAATTCTGTTTAATGTGAATACTTCTACCGGCCAGTAAAGGATGGAGGTAAGGAAGGAGGAAGGAGCCAAAGAGAGCAAGAGATCAGGAAAAGAGCCATTTGTTTGATTAGAACAACTCTGACTCAGTGTGATTTAGAAATGGTGAGCAGAATGACTGCACAGAACCACACCAAGTCTTATATGAACTGATGGACAGTGACCTGAGCAGGACCAGAACATGGTACACAATGACAGCAAGACAGTGATGACCAACTGGGCAAAATATTACTATTCTGGTCAAGTCAACGATCAAAAACAATTCAAAAGTACCCATAATAAAAAACTGTCTCTCTCCACTGAAAGGAGTGATGAACTCTTGAGTCCCTATTGAAGTGTACCTTTATACCTTCCCTGTTTTTATTTTTTGTGAGTTTTCTGTGTGTGTTTTTGCAAACTGGGTAATGGGGGAATGTTGGGTATGACTTTGCTTGCACAGTCCATATTATATTGTTTGCCTTCTAAAGGGATTACTGGGGAGAGCAAGGAAGTGAATTTGGAAATCAAAAATTTTTATCAATGAATGTCAAATTTTGTACATGTAATATGGAAATATTTGAAACAAATATATTTTTTTAAAAAGGACAATCGTGGTTCTGCAGTCAGCATCAAGAACAACATTTATACCTCCTTTCTTCTTAAATAAGTCCCAGGTGACATTTGGAGTCCTATCTATTAAAATGGATATTGAAGTTTTGAAAATAGGTAAGTCTCCTTCCCAGAACCATTTCACCACCATGGTTCCTATAAGCATGCACATATATTCCAATACATGCTATGTGGATCAGGCTTTTTACACAAATGATGTCTGAAAATTATCTATTCATGTGTTTTGGAAAAGGAAACTATTGATAAAAAAAAAAAAAAGTAAAATCCAACCTCAATATCACTCCTTTCCTGTTACACTTCAAAAGGGGGAAGGCACCCAGTCCAACAGGCAGTAAGAGATGGGTACAAGGATGGACGGACTCAGCATGTCTGCCCTGCTTCCCTAAGCTACCTTCCCTAGGATCCCAACACATGGCATCTAGGAGCAGCCCCAGGCACTGTCAGTCAGGGCTGGGCACAGCTCTGACCACTTCATGTCTCCTCCAGGAACTGAAAGAAGGCAGAGGCTTCAGCCTGCTGCTCCCCAAGGGGAGCCTGGGGCCCAGAAACCATTTAAGTCCTGCTGAGACTGTGGGCCTGCCTTAACAGCTCAGCTAGGAAAGAAGCCAGGAGGAGATTGGGAGCCATATACAGAGCTTTAGCAGCTGTGTGCCCAAGCAGGGAGGCTGTGGAGCCGGGTGAAGGGTGGGGAAATGAGGCTGGCCTTGGAAGACTTGTCCAGGACTGGCCAGGAGCCCCCAGAAGAGGCAGGGGAGGTTCCATCTCCTGCCCATTGCATGAGGGTTTGGGAAAAGCCCTTCCCTTCACACAAGCCTGGCATGGAGATGCTGGGAATGAAGTCCCTGCTACTGAGCTCCCAGCCTGTGGAGGCTCAGGAAGTGCTAAACATAGGGAGGTGGCAGCCACACTCAGCTCAGCCAGGGCACTTCAGGGGACTCAGGAGTCACAGCCCCATTCTAATGGAGAAGAACAGAATGGGTCAACTCTCCTCCATGGCCTTTGGTTAATAAAACATGAGTTCCTGGGTCCATCTGCAATCCCATTTGGAAGGCAGGACAAGGACAGGGAGACATGGACAGAAACCTGTCAGGAACAGACTATTGAATATTTTGCCTGGTCATGGTCACAGAACATACAATTGGAATCCCAGGCAAGGTGGACTCCTCATCGGCCAGGTGACCTGGTACATGAAGTACATCAGTGGGAATGGAACCTCCACTGTCCAAGTGGAGAACACACAGCCAACTGAGCATAGCATCCAAGAGCCACCAGATGTCATCTCACAGATCCGAGCATTTTACCAGCATGACAAACCACATGACTAAAGGGAACATTCTCCACAGTCCACAAGAAGAGTTTCTCATCTCTTTTTCCCCCACTCACTTCAATCAGGAGAACATGTTCTACCATTCACCAGAGATCAGCCCTTTTTAATCCCTATATCCATCATCCATGGACAAATGAGAACAATCCTGATTTTCAAACCCAGGACAGCCCTTGCATTGGGGAAGATTGGGATGCCATGAGAAATGAAGAGGGAAATCTGGATCTCCCTCAAGCCTGACCCCAGGGCATCTCTGCTACTGATGCCCCTGGGATCCTCGGGACCATGAAGAGCCACATAGAATCAGGTCCTGAAGCCCCACATCATGGATGACTCTGCCCACTCCTGATTCAATCCAGAATGGGGAGACAGCTAAGACCACACAAGATCATACTCCTGTGGAGCTACAAAGACAAGAGAGGACACAGGCTTCTTTCTGACCTTCTCCCATGACCCTCAGACTAATGACCATATCAGCCTCTCAATTATTTCTGGACTGGCAGAACACACAGATCTCGGGGGTACAACAAATTACCAGAAGACAATTTCAAAGATCACCAGAAGAGGGTAGGAATCCCCAGCAGTGTCGACTCCTCTGACCTGGCTGCAGGCCATCAGATTGCAGAGAAGTTATTAAATATCGAACAAAAGAACCAAAGGTCAATCGTGAACCCCAAAGGCAAGAATCCCACTAACCTGGCCACACCCACCCATCGCCAAAAGTCCATCAGAACTGACCCTGCACAGCCCCTACTGTGGGGGAAGCTTGGACAACCTCCCCGGCTCTAAAAACAGATCTCAACTTCAAAAAAAATGACTAAAAAAGCAAGAATTCTGATCTTAGATAGTTTTCATGGTGAAAGAAAAGAACAGATTTCAAATGCTGAGGAGACTGAAAGCAGATCATCTCCAAATGAAGCCCCAAAGGATGATATAAACTGGTCCCCATCACATAAGACTCTCCTAGAAGAAACTATGAAAGACCTTAAAAGAAAGCTGGAAAAAAAATAGAAAAAAGGAAATGAGAACTTTACAAGAGAGGTTGGAGGGGCAGAGCCAAGATGGCTAACTGCAGACATCATTCTCTGTGAGCTCCTCAGATCTTCCCTCAGACCCAGAACAAATTAAGCCTCTGAATTGGTTCTGGAGTAAGGGCTAGATCAAACACTTGGAGTACAACACACTTCTTTCAAAAATTTACTTTGAAAGAACTCCAGGGCAGGTCAGTTTAAGACAGACAGGGGATCGAACCGCTTGCCGCACTCTGACGCAAGTGCGCAGCTGGGGCAGAGCAGGACTGGGACACAGGTTGGCAGATTCTAGGTATCCAGGAAGTCCCTGGGAGACGCTTGGGCCACTTTGCTCTGCTTGCAGGCATGTGCTTTGGCAGATCTGCCTTTGGTAAAGGGTGGATTGAGAGCAGCTGAAAACCTGGTCCTAGTGCGGATCTAGCCAAACCAATCCCGCACCAGAAGTCAACTAGACGAACTACCCCAGGGCAAATTGAAATGTCTGTGGCTCCCCTGTTTGAATCAAATCTTACCTCAAAAACATGAGTAAGAAGCAGAAGAGAGCTCTCACCATAGACAGCTTTTACAGAGAGAAAGAAGGGCAGACCCCAGATTTTGAGGTTTCTAAAGGGAAAGCAACGCCAGAGGAAACCACAAAGGCGGACATGAGCTGGTCCCCATTTCACAAGGCTTACCTGGAAGATTGCATAAAGAATCACAAAAGAGAGCTAGAAGAATGGGGACATAAATTAAGATCAGTGCAAGAAAGATATAATGCCCTGCAACAGAGATATGAAAAACTAAAACACAAAACTGGTGAAATGGAAAAAAAAAATCACCAATTCACTGGAAAATAAAATTGGTGAATTGGAAAAAGATAACAATTCAATGAAAAACAAAATTGTTGAATTGTAAAGTCACCAACTCACTGGAAAATAAAAATGGTGAATTGGAAAAAGATAACAATTCACTGAAAAATAAAATTGGTAAAATGGAAAAAAATGCAATGAACCAAAAAATTCAACTGGCCAGTTACAAAAGGAGCTAAAAAAGATAACTGAAGGAAATAATACCTTAAAAATTAAAATTTGACAAATAGAAGTGAATGACTCAATAAGACTTCAAGAATCAGTCAAACAAAAACAAAAAAATGAAAAAGAAGAAAATATGAAATATCTCCTAGGAAAAACAACTGACTTGGAAAACAGATCTAGGAGAGACAATCTAAGGATTATTGGACTCCCTGAAAGCCACGATGAAAAAAAGAACCTTGATGCTCTCTTCCAGGAAATCATGAAAGAAAATTGCCCTGATGTTTTAGAATCAGAAGGCAAAATTGCCATTGAAAGAATTCACTGATCACCTCCTGAAAAAGACCTCAAAATTAAAACCCCAAGGAATATCATGGCCAAATTTCAGGAGTATCGCACCAAGTAAAGGATATTGCAAGCAGCTAGAAAGAAACAATTCAAATAACGAGGAACTGTAATTAGAATCACACAAGATCTGTCAGCTTCCACATTAAAGGATAGAAGGGCCTGGAATCAGATATTCTGAAAGGCAAAAGAACTTGGATTATAGCCAAGAATAAATTATCCAGCTAGAATGAGCATTATCGTCCAGGGAAGAAGATGGTCAATTCAATGATACAGGAGAATTTCACCTATTTCTAAAGAAAAGACCAGATGTGAACAAAAAAATTTTACCTCTAAACACAGAACTCAAGAGAAGCATAAAAAGGTAAAAAGGAAAGAACTCTTAAGAACTATATTTCTACTATGGGTATCCTTAAAGAATGGAGGTATAATCTGATTTTACTTTGATAATAATGGAAAAGAAATTAGAGGTGAAAGGAATACCATACTGAAAGAAAAGGGGAAAGGAGGTAAAATAGAGTAAAAAAAAAAAAAAGGAGGTAAAATAAGGCAAAATCTCATGAAGAGACATAGAAAATCTAATATAATTGAGGAAAAGAAAGGAGGACGATGAGCATTGTGTAAATCTTACTCTCAATTAGATTGGGCTCTAAAAGAGTATATCAGACACATTTGGCTTCAAAGAAAAACTTGGCCCTCCTTACAGGGAAGTAGGAGGGAAAGGAGGAAAAGAAAGGGATAGACTAATAGAAGGATTAGGGGAAAGGTGTAAAAAAGAGGGAGGGGTTCTAAAGGGGGGAAGACTGTTAGAGAGAGGTAGTCATCAAAAACAAAATACTGGGGGGGGAAGGGGGAAAGGGAAGAGAAAAATATAACTTTGGGTAAATAATATAGCAGGAAATACAGATATAGTTATTTTAACTGTGAGTGTGAATGGGATGAACTCTCCCATAAAACGGGAGTGGGTAGCAGACTGGATTAAAAGCCAGAATCCTACAATATATTGTTTACAAGAAGAACATCTAAAACAGAGAGATACATACAGAGTTAAGGGCTGGATCAGAATCCTTTATGCGACAGGTGAAAAAAAAAACAGCAGGGGTAGCAATCCTTATCTCAGATCAAGTAAAAGCAAAAATAGATCTAATTAGAAGAGAAGGAAGGAAACTATTTTACTAAAGGAAACTATATTTTACTATAGACAATGAAGCGGTATCAGTACTAAACATATATACACCAAGTGGTATAGCACCCAAATTCTTAGAGGAGAAACTAACAGAGATGCAAGGAGAAAGACAGTAAAACTATACTAGTGGGGGATCTCAACCTTGCTCTGTCAGAATTATATAAATCAAACCACAAAATAAATAAAAAAGAAGTTAAGGAGGTAAACAAAATGTTAGAAAAAATGGGTATGATAGATCTCTGGAGGAAATTGAATGGCGACAGAAGGGATTATACTTTTTTCTCAGGGGCTCATGGAACTTATACAAAAATTGATCATGTGTTAGGGCATAAAAACCTCAAAATCAAATGCAGAAAAGCAGAAATTGTAAATGCATCCTTTTCAGATCATGATGCAATAAAACTCAAATGTAATATAAGGCCAGGAGAAAATAAACCAAAAGTTAATTGGAAATTAAATAATCTAATCCTGAAGAATGAATGGGTGAAAGAGCAAACTAGACAATTGATAATTTCATCCAGGAGAATGACAATAATGAGACCACATACCAAAATTTGTGGGATACGGCCAAAGTGGTTATAAGGGGTAATTTTATGTCTCTAGATGCTTATTTGCATAAAACAGAGAAAGAAGATCAACGAATTGGGCTTATTATTTTTAAAAAACTAGAAAAAAGAGCAAATTCAAAACCCTCAATTAAATACCAAATTGGAAATTCTGAAAATAAAAGGGGAGATTAATAAAATTGAAAAGAAAACTATTGAATTAATAAATAAAACTAAGAGTTGGTTTTATGAAAAAAACCAAAATAGAAAAGCCGTTAGTTAATTTGATTAGAAAAAAAGAGGAAAATCAAATTGTTAGCCTCAAAAATAAGGGAGAACTTTCCTCCAATGAAGAGGAAATTAGAGTAATGATTAGGAGTTACTTTGCCCAACTTTATGCCAATAAATTTGATAATCTAAATGGAATGGAGGAATATCTACAAAAATGTAGATTGCCCAGGTTAACAGAAGAAGAAATAAATTATTTAAAAAGCCCCATTTTAGAAAAAGAAATAAACAAGAGAGATTGGGAAAAGCAACAGAGAAATTATCTGAGGAAAATTCACTACAATATAGTGAAATGGAAAAAGCATATAACTCCTAAAAAATAGTTTTGACAAAATGGAAAAAACAGAAACATGTGAAATGGAAAAAGAAAATAACTCCTTAAAAGGCAGAATTTGTGCAATGGGGGAAAAATTCATAGAATAAAACAACTCATTTAAAAATTCAATTAGATAATTTTTTAAAGGGGGGGAGTAAATGAAGATAACTCACTAAAAATCAGAACTGAACAAATGGAAATGAACGACTCAATGAGACATCAAGAATCAAGCAAAACCAAAAAAAAATGACAAGAGAAAAAAAATGTGAAATACTACTTGGGAAAACAACTGGCCTGGGAAACAGATCTAGGAGGGACAATCTAAGGATTATTGGACATCCAGAAAACCATGATGAAAAAAAGAATCTAGACACTATTTTTCAGCAAATCAAAGAACTGCCTGGATGTCATAGAATCAGAAGGTTAAATAGACATTGAAAGAATTCAAACACCTCCTGAAAGAGACCCCAAAAATAAAACTATGAAAAATAAAATACTATTAAGGAAAACACAAGCCATTAATGGTTCTGAAGGAGGAGGTAAGACAACTGCCAAGTTCAAACCCAGGGATTACTTGGACTCTTAGTCTCTAAACAGTGAGGAGACCACCAAGAACACCAAGTTAAATTCAAGAGCACATTCACTGATGTGCTTTGTAACACAGGAATAACAGCTAATAACACAGCTAATAAAAGCACCTACAAAGTTTCAAGGGCATTCCATGAAACCCAAGACTTACTGATAGCCACACAAAACATATAACCTTGGAGAAAAGACTCCAGGGTCCATCTTTAGGCGATATTATGGACCTGAGGTCTTTATACGTCAAGCCACATTATACAGGAGCATACAACCTCAAACCCAAAATTAACCCGAAATCATTCAATGGCAGCCAATACTCTTTCCTAATATTTAGCAAGAGACAGAGGAGCAGACCTCCAGGATTCTTAGAAAAGAAGAGCAGGAGAGAATAGGGGAAAGGAGAAGAATTTTGAACACCAAATCTTACAATAACGAATGCTAACAATTATCTCTATGTTTATTGGGAACAATGAAACACCAGTGAGGAAAAGAAGCCATAATGGTGTAATGACAAAGATAAGACTATTCCACGATCAATACCAATGATCATTTCGATCCATCTTTAACAAGATGGACAATGAGGAGAACATGGAGAACACCCCCCAACCTAAGCTCCAGAGCACCAAATCCATTGGTCCTGCTTCAAAAGGACTAATTCAAAGTCAACTCCAAGGGACCTCAAGTTTTATTTGTGTGTGGACTTTACATGGGAGCATACAGCCCCACCCCTAATCAGCAGGCCCAAACCATCCCTTCCTGACCTTCATCAAGAGACAGCAGGAGACCTTAAACTTGTCTTAGAAGGAATAAGAGCTCCATGGCCAAAGGCCCAGGTCAGAGGGAGCCATCTTTGAGAGCCCACATGAAGCATCATGTGTAGTATGGAGCATCAGATTTTGGCGAGGCCATCTGTAACTCAGAACCACCAGAGGAAGATAACCAGCAGGGGCAAGGACCTCCAGCGCTTCTCATGGGAGCTCAACAGGCAGGACATTTGGGTTCTGGAGAAAGGAACACCTGGGCAACTCCTGGCTTTCCTCAAATATTCACAAAATTGTGACCTGGATAAGAATCTGACTCCTGTGTGGCTTCAGAAGGCACAAATGGGAACCTCTGAGGAGCTCCAATAAGTTCAGTGATCTCCCACTTCTCCCCCTGAAAGGTGTCCAACAATGGAAGGAAGGAGGAAGAGAAATGGGTCCCCCTCAATGGAGGATTAGGGATGGAGTCTGGGAAAAGATGCTGGAGGCTGGCACAGGTGGGCATTCTTACACAGGAACAGGTTGGATTCATTTGTGAAGTTCAAGCAGGGACATTTTAAGAACACTATCAGGGGTTAGGATGCAAGGCCTAAGAATAAGGCTGGAAAAGGAACAATTTAAGAAGTGTTCTCTCCCTTTATTCTTCACAAATATATATGGGGGAAGTGGCAATCAGTCAAACAAAACAAAAAAAAAGAGAAAATGAAAAATACGTCATTGGAAAAACAAGTGACCTGGAAATTGGATCCAGGGGAGAGAATAACAATTTCTAGACTACCTGAAAAAACACAATGAAAAAAGGGGGGGGGGGCTGGACAACATTTTTCAAGTAATTATCAAGGAAAAGTCTGATATCCTAGAACCCAGAAAACAAAATTCCCATTGAAAGAATCCACCTACCTTCTATTAAAATAGACCACAAAATGAAATCTTCAAGTCATATTACATTACAAGCAAATTTCAGAATTATGTAATCAAAAATAAAATACTACAAGCAACCACAAAAAAAAAAAAACAATTCAAATATCAAGAAGCCATAAATCCAGATGACCCAGGACCTAGCAGCTTTTACATGAAAGGACCAAAGAGCATGGAATATTATATTTCAGAGAACAAAGGAGGTTGCAAGCAACTATCCAGTAAAATTAAGCACCATCTTTCAGGGGAGAAGATGAAAATTGAGTGAAAGGGAGGATTTTCAATTACTTCTGATGAAAAGATCAGAATTCAACACAAAACTTGATTCTCAAATACAAAACTTAAGAAAAGCATAAGGTCAAAGGGGAAGGAAAAATGTTTTTAAAGGTTAAAATGGTTGTGCTACATGAGAAAATGATATGGGTAATTCTTGAGAAGTGCATCTTAGTCAGGTGTATGCTTAAAAGAATGTAAGTATAAATTGACTTGGATATCATGCTATAAAAAAGATGCTAAGAGTGGAAAATAGTGTACTGAAAGAAGAGGAAAGGGAGGTAAAATGGAGGACAAAAGATGAAGATGCAAAAAAAGACATTACAACTGAGGGGAAAGGGAACTGTTTGAACCTTCATCTCATTGGATTTACCTCAAACAGGGAATATCATACACACTTACTTTGGTATAGGAATTTTCCTCGCCCTATAGGAAAGGGGAAAGGAAATGGGGGAGACTAAAAGCAGGAAGGAAAGAAGAACATCTCTGTAAGTGTTCATCCCGGGGGAATCACATGGACCTCAAGACTATTTAAATATCCTCAACAACATGAGAGACAAAACAAACAGTACCAGAACCACAAGTTCTACCTCATGTCATCTCTTGGCAATCAAGACATCCCAAACAATGATACTCCAGACAATTCAAAAGCTCCATGCCAAAAGATCCAATGGACCCTAAGGCCCCTCCCTTTCCCAAATCACTTGACCCAAGAAAACATCTCTCACTATGGCCACAGTACATCACTTGTCAGCCATTACATTCTCCCTAGACCCAGCACTTGAAGACAGATGCAAACACTCATTTCCTACTGTAGGAGAGCTCTTCTGCTATTAATGCTCTCAAGATGATAGTGATAAAAATCAGACCAGAAGAGAGGAAAGTATGAGATTTAATCTGTACACCAAGACAAACAGGGCAACATGTCTGGCTTCCCAGTGTTCTCAGGGAAAAAAGATCCATGATAAGGAAGGAGTTAAGATCTCATCCCAAGATCAAACCCAAGAATCACTTCCACTTTCAGTCTTTAACACACAGGAACAGTGGGGAGACCACCAAGAACAGCCCCAAGTTAAACTCAAGACCAGCAACTCCACTTATGTTTTTCACCAACAGGAGTCAGTAAGAGGCAGCTAATAACTGCACCTAACAAATCCCAAGGGCAATCCATGAAACTCAAGAATCATTAACACTCTCCCAAAACATGGACCCTGGAAGGAAGGCCCTCAGGTTCAACATCAAGCTCTCTGGTGGACCTCAAGCCCTTTTATTCATGGGAAAAGCCACATTATACAAGAGCATATCACTCTCAAACCATCATCACCCCCAAATCATTCAATATCAGGGAATATACCTTCCTGATACTCAGCAAGAGACACAGGAGCAGACCTCTGGGATGCCCAGAAAGACCACATTGAGTGGACGACCCCCAACCTTCAGCAGGATCAGAGGATGGTATCTAGGGCCAGGGAGAGAGCCCCATGTACCTACAGCCGGGGCTGGGCAGAGCTCTCACCCTTCCTTCCTGCTTCCCCAGAGCCCTCATCCATCTTTCCCCCAAACAAACAAATCGGGTCCAAAGCCCATTTGACCGACTCCTGCTGGATGTGAAGGCTTGCCCTGAAATCCTAGCTAGAAAAGAAGCCAGGAAGAGTCCTAGGGGAGACCGTCCCCAGGCTTTCCTACTAGAAAGAAGTAAAGAAGCTGGGCACCAAGTGTCAGGAGAGGAGGCTTTCTAATATGTCAGTCCAATTGGGCTATCCAAGGGATCAACAAGACAAGAGTCATCTGTCCCCTGACCCTTTTATGAGAGTCTAGAAAAAAGACCTGCCCTTTACAAAAACCTGGCCTGGAGGCCCTGAGCATGAGGTGCTGAGCCCACAGCCTGTGATCCCCCAAGTAGATCAGTCCCCTCAGCTCAAGCAAGGAACCTCAGGGGATGGCCATCAGCCCTTTTCATGACTCCCATTGGTTAACAATTTGACAATAAAATATTGACAAATCTAAAAATACAAGTGACTTCAGTCTCCACCTGAAGCCCCATCTTGGGCTCCTCCCTGGCCAATCACTTAGGAGGCAAACCACATCTCTTTGGGAAGCATCTACAGAGATCTACCCCAGGGACACCATGGCAGCCAGGACCCCTTCCTACACATGGATTCAAAAGACACGGAAGAAGACGTGAAAAGGTAAAATCAGAGATTTCATGGATTCCAATCCCAGTGATCAATATTCAAAATCAGGGAACATAAGACAAGGTCTCTTGGGGCGCCCAAAGACATGGGGCTCAAACAACTGAAATATCCCCAATAGGACAGACCCTAACTAGCCTTACTCTCTAGCTCAAAGTCCACCCAACATCACTCCTCAGTAGCTGGGACAACACAAAGCAGAAAGCAAAGAACATCCCTCAAGGACCAGGCTGAAGATCCCCTGAACCCCAAGTCTTCTCTCTGACATCCCCAGATCCAGAAGAGCATCTCCCACCACATCACACAGCAGCCAAGGCAGCTCCTCTAGAGGTAGATCTGGAACAATGAGGGCAGGCCCAGGATCTGGCCCAGGAGATCTCTCCTACTATTAATGCTCTTAGTGAAGAACTCTCCCCATGTTTTCCCTCTTTGGTCTGATTTTCCTTGTACAAAAATATGGAAAACCATGTTTAAAAGGATTGGATATGTTTAACCCATATCGCACTGCTCCCCATCTTAAGGAGAATGTATGAAAGAAAAAAAAATTAAAACACACACACTTACAAAAATGAATGTTGGAAACTACACTTATGTGTACTGAGAACAATGAAACAGTAGTGAGGGTGAAACCCATAATGGTGATGAAGGGAGAGGTAACACTACTGGTCAAGCTCAATCCCAATGATCACTTCCACTCACCTTTTACCAAGATGAACAGTGAGAACACAGAACCTATCAAAGCTAAGTTCAGGAGCAGAGTCCACTTGTCCTCCTTCAGGAGGAATAATTCAGAGGCAGCTCCAGAGGACCTCAAGTTCCTTCACACACATGGCAGCAAACCTCCCAAACCCTAATAAAGAACCCCAAATCATATCCATCCAGCCCTTCATCAAGAGACAACAGGAGACCCTATCCTGGCCTTAGAAAGAATAAGAATTCCATGGCCAAGGGCCAGGGACCAAGTGAGCCATCCTTGGTAACAGCACACAAGAAGCATCATGTTCAAGTGGGATCCCCAAATTTCACCTAGGCCAATGATGGTTTAGAAGCTCCAGAGTAAGGTGACCAGCAGGGAGTTCTTGTCATGGCAGCTGAACAGGCAGGACTTTTGAGCATTACAGAAAGGAATATCTGGGGAACCCCTGGCTCTCCTCAAATGATCACAAAGTTATGACCAGGATAAGAATCTAACTCCTGTGAGGCCTCAGAAGGAACAAATGGAAGCCATCAGTACAGCCTGTGAGGAGCCCCAATAAGTTCTGTGATCAGGAACAACTTGCTCCTGTGGAAAGTCTGAAAATGCCAGGAAAGGAGGCAAGGAAATGGTTTCCCTGATACGGAGGATTAGGAATAAAGTCTGGGAGAAGATGCTGGAGTCATATACACTTTGGCATTTATGTGCAGGAAAAGACTGGACTCACTCTGAGGTCCAAACACTGTCTGGGATTAGGATCCAAGGTCTAAAAATAAGGCTAAAAAAGGTCCAACTTAGGAACCTCTCACCCTTTATTCTATACAAACACATTTGGGAGAAATGGGAATCAGTCAAACAACACAAAAAATACATAAGAAAAAGAAATATGACCTCATGGGAAAAACTATTGATCTGGAAATTAGTTCCAAAAGAGACACAAAATAAGAATTGTAAGACTCACAGACAACCAGATTGGGAAAAAAAAATAAATAAAATAAGGAGCCTAAACAAATCTTTCAAGAAGTCATCAAGGAAAACTGCCCTGATATCCTAGAATCAGAGGATAAAATAGCCACTGAAAGAATCCACTGATCACCCCTGAAAGAGACCCCAAAAAGAAAACTCCTAGAAATACCATAGCTAAATTTCAGAACAGATCAACAAGAAAATACTGTAAGCAGCCAGAAAGAAACTATTCAAATGTCCAGGAGCCACTAGCAGGATTACCTAGGACCTGACAGTTTCCACACTAAAGGATCAAAGCAATAGGAATAAGACACTGCAGGGGGGCAAAGGAGCTGGGAATGAGCCAAGAAACAGTTACCCAACACACCGGAGCAAGATCTTTCTGGGGAAGAGAGACATTCTGGGAAATAGGGGATTTTCAATTACTCTGATGAAAAGAGCACAGTTGAATAGAAAATTGGATTTTCACACACAGAATGCCTGACCACAACCAGAATCTGCATTCCCAAGAGCTTTCTTGCCTTGTTGCCCCTCTGACCATCACACAGCATGAAAATGGAGTTGCCCCTTTGGTGCTGGGGAGACGGGACAGATCCTTGGGCCTGGGTGCCAAGGATCTGTTCACTGCTCTGATGCTTATTATCTACAGGATATTACTGATTACCACAGCAAGGAGGGATCCCACTTGGTGCTCAAGACAAAAAAATGAACAAAAAAATTCTCAAAAAGCCGATTCTTCTCAGCACTGATACAAGGAATGAGCGTACACTTGGACACAAAAGTCCAGGAGATCTGAAAGATGAACACCTCCTGTTACTGGAGAACTCAGCAGGTCTCATCCCCATACCTTCCCCATGAGGAACCATCACTCACAGTAAACTGTGAAGCTGGGAATGCTGGTGATAAGGTTACTTATCTGGCCAGTGTAATTTCCAGGGATGTCCACACTGATGAGATTGAGGACCATTGCCAGAACTAGCTCAGGGTTTGGGGGACTCCAAGGGAAAGTGTGGAAGGGGAAAGGTATTAGGCTGACCAAGCTGAAGGTTTCCAGAGCCCTTATCCCGAGCTTATTGATGGATGCTTGGACCTGGACAGTATACAAGGGGTCACATGCATTCTTAGTCTTTAAGACATATTAACCTGGGGGCAGCTAGGTGGCGCAGTGGATAGAGCACCAGTCCTAAATTCAGGAGGACCAGAGTTCAAATCTGGTCTCAGACACTTAACATTCCCTAGCTGTGTGACCCTAGGCAAGTCACTTAACCCCAATTGCCTCAGTGAGCAAAAAAAAAAAAAAAAGTCAATGGATGAATAAGACATATTAACCATGAAGAGACCACCAAGAACACCCCCAAGTTAAACTCAAAAGCCCCAAACTCATGGATGTGTTTCCAAGAACAGCAATCATTAAGAGGTGGCAAAAAACTGACCCTGACATGAATCTCCAGGGCACTCCTTGGACTCCAAGCCTCATTACTACCCTCCCAAAACAAGGAAACTGGAGCCATGATGGTAGAGAGCCCACATGACTCTCTGTGACCTCCTCTGACTTTCTTAGACCAACAGCAGATTATGCCTCTGGCCTGATTTTGGAGTCAAAGCTCCCCCAAATACTTGGAGCACAACATTCCCAGAAGTTACCTTGGAAGAAACTCAGAACAGGTCTGTTTCAGTCAGGCAGAGGTCAGGCTGCAGAGCTCAGATGGCAGCTCAGGGAGACAGGGCAGGAGACCAAGCTGGGACTCAGATTGTGGCAGTTTCTAAGCACCTGGGAAGGTTCTGAGAGCCTCCTAGGCTACTCCGCCCCGATTGCTGGCAGGTGTTTTGGCAGATCTGCCTTTTGTAAAAGGTAGACTGTAAACCACTGGAAACCTCGGACCTAGCCCAGATAGCCCAGCACCTGAAGTCAATCAGACAAACTGCTCCAGGGAAAATTAAAGCAGCTGTCTCTCCTTTGCTTTGAACAGCCCTCAAGCCTTAAAAAATGAATAAAAAAAACAAACAAAAAAAGAACTCTCACCCTAGATGTCTTTTATGCAGATAGAGAACAGACCTCAGATCCTGAGGTTCATAAAGGTAAAGGAACTCCAGAGGAAGCCACAAAGAAAGACATGACCTGGTCCCTATTTGACGAGGCTTTCCTGGAAGACCGCATAAAGAATCTCAAAAGAGAGTAAGAAGAAAAATGTGGAAATGAAATGAGATATTTGCAAGAGGCATATAATGCCCTACAAAAGAGACATGAAAAAGACACCAATTCACTGAAAAACAAAATTGGTGAAACAGAAAGACTGCAATTGACAAAACAATTCAATTGGCCAATTACAAAAGAAGCTAAAAAAGGAAAAGAAAAGAATACAATAAAAATCAAAATAGAAAAAAATGGAAGTAAATGAAAAAACATGGAACCTGGAGAAGAGACCCAGGGTCCACCATCAAGCTCTTGTGGACCCGAACTCTTTTTTATTTTATGTCAAGCCACATTATACATGAGCATACCACCTCAAATTCGACATCAACCCCAAATCATTCCATGGCAGACAAGATTCCTTCCCGATGTTCAGCAAGAGACGGAAGAGCTGACCCTCCAGTGTCATAGAAAGAAGAACAGGAGAGAATAGAGAGGAGATTAATTCAATTCCGAACACCAAATCTTTCAACAGTGAATGTTTTGTCTGAGCCACTTCTGCTTCTCCTCAAACACCAGAAGTTTTTGAACGCACCTGGGAGCGACAGAAGCCACAAGTGTTGGTAGTTTAACAGATTTCTAACAAAAAGGCATCAGCTTTCTGTCCCCAAGGAAACAAAGACAGGTCCTGCTGGACGTGAGGATCGGCCCTAATATTCCAGCTTGGAAAGAAGCCAGCCAGAGGCTCAGAATTTTATATAAATCCAGAGAAAAGTGTATACAGAAGGAGCATAGCAAGAAGGCTGGTGCTGTGCCAACATAGGAGGCTGGGTTTGAAAGACTTGTAATGGATCATTCAGGAGCCACCAGAAAAGGCAGGATGACCCCACCCCCTGACCAATTTAGGAAGACTTGGAAAACTTCCTGTCTGTCACACAAGCCTGGAATGGGCACCCAGAGCATGAAGTCCTGGGGTAGAGCCCACAGTCTGTAAGCCCTCAGGTAAACACTCGGCTGGGTCAGGGCCCCTCAGGGGACTGGGGCTCCACACTCCCAGTCCCTGCTCTCCCTGGAGGGAACCCCATGGCACCACCAGGGGGGATAGTCCCTTCCATGGCTCTCCCTGTGGACAATAACACAAGTACCCTAGTCTCCATCTCAAGCCACATATAAGGGAAGAACCCTGAAGAGGAGCACATGAGGGAACTTCAAACAAGACATTCAGCCATCTCCACCTCATTGCTTACAGATTAATAGCACAGGGAGCATACAACTGGCAGCCAGTATCTGGGGAGATTCTTGAGCCTCAAAACTGTGTAAATACCATAGAGGACAAAGTATAACCCACCTTCCCCTCCAGCTCAAGTTTCTCCTCCTGTCATCACATCCCAAATCAAGAAACAGAGAATATTCCAAAAGCCCAAGAATGAAAGATCCCATCAACCCTAAGACTTCTCTCTCAAATCTCTTGACTCAGAAGAACACATCCCAGTGTGCATCACACATCACACAGCAGTTATTCCCCCAAGGATGTCTTTTCTATTATTAATGCTCTTAATGACAAATTCTCACCATGTTTTTTGGTCTAATTTTTCCTGTACCATCACCATGTGGAAAAGCATGTTTAAAAGGACTGTACATGTTTAACTCATATCACATTGCTGGCTGAACTGAGAACAGGAGACAAAAATTAGAACAGTCTTAAAAAAAATTAATGTTGGAAACTACTCTTATATGTACTTAAAACAATGAAACACTAGTGAGGGAAAAACCATAATAGTAATGTGTGTGGGAGGAGACAAGTAATGTGGTTTCTCAGAGACTATCAGCTACAGTATTTGAAGCCTTAGGCCTCAGTTTCAAGGCCTAAGTTTCAATTTCCTAGAAATCACATAATTCTAGAAAAATGAAATTTTTGCTTGCATTACAACTTGTTAGTATTACCTCAATTCTTAGTCAACCTACAATCACTCCACATACCATAAGGGAAAAGTAATTGCAAAAGCCAATCAAGTTAGAAGCTTTGCATAAGGGTGTTTTTTTTTTTTGGGGGGGGGGGAGTTGGGCAGTGCTCGTCTATTTAACCTATGCTTCTCAGCTCCCGGCTGGCTCTCCTCATTCTTGATTGTCCAAGAGTGGGGACTGCCCTCTTCTCCCGAGATTCTAATAAACCTTTTTACCTTCACTTTGAGAAGTCTCCAAGTAGTCAATTTTGGTTAGGGTCTCTGTACCCCACACAGTGAAGAAGGGGGAGGTATGACTACTGCCCAAGGTTAATCCCAATGATCACTTCCATTCATTTGACCAAGATGAACAATGAGAACACTGAGAACCCCCCCAAAGCTAAGCTCCAGAGCCCCAAGTCCACTTATTCTCCTTCCAGAGGAATAATTCAGAGGAAGCTCCTGGGGACCAGGTCACCACACACAGGTCACAAACCACATTACATGGCAGCACACCGTCCCGCCCCTAATAAGGAAGCCCAAATCATCCCTGGTCATACAATAATGCTTACTGACCATCAAGAGACAGCAGGAGACCCTGCACTGGACTTAGGAAAAATAAGAGCTATTAC
Organism: Myrmecobius fasciatus; assembly: GCA_023553655.1. Classification (NCBI taxonomy): domain Eukaryota; kingdom Metazoa; phylum Chordata; class Mammalia; order Dasyuromorphia; family Myrmecobiidae; genus Myrmecobius; species Myrmecobius fasciatus. Next base: position 40,531 of record JAJPUD010009884.1, on the reverse strand, counting down.
AAGATTGGCCATGGGATTTTGAAGAAAAGGTTTCTAACATTCCTCTTAAAGGACCAGCAATCATTACAGATCTGATCAAACATAACATTAGTCCTTTATATTCTCCTGACAAACATAAAAATTAGTCAGAACTTCCTTTCAATCTGTGCAGCAGAATGAGTTGTCTGCAATTATGTTGCCCTTCCTTGTTATCCAGGAGATGTAAACATAGTATCTGACTCGGTTTATTCATTAGGGATAGTACAAAGAATTGCTACATCCCAGGTAACATTTGTAGCCTCTAATACATTTCAGCTTTTTAAGGAACTTCAGGAGCAAGGGTGAAACCGCTCAGGAAAGTAGAACCTCTTGCATATCCCTGCTCACACTGGTCTTCCAGGACCTAATTTTTATGGACACTCAGAGGAAGATCGCCTTCTCAGCCTGTTAGCCAAACCTCCCCTATTTCAGGCTGCCTAAGAATCTCAGTCAAGATATGAGCATGAGCTTTACATCTGCAGTTTGGGGTAACAAAAGAAGCTGGGAGCACAGGAGAAACCTGTACAGCTCGCCTCCCTATCCAGGCTCCTGCACTCCCTCCAGAGAAGAAAACTCCTGGTTTGAAGTCCAATGAAATATGGCAGGTGGTGAGATTGGGTAAGTATTCTTAAACATAGCTGAAGAAGAATCTAAGGTACCTGGCTCTAAAAAACTACCTGGTGTCCCAAGAGTTACACCTTAAAGGAACAGACTGAAGAACTGGGATAAGGTATCATATAAATGAAGGACAAAAAAGGGGCTACATATGTTATTTTATTTGGGCAAGTGACCCATTTGGGGAAAATGCCTTCTGAAAATATGGATCCCCTGAAGACAGGGTATTTCAAAAACAGAATCTATATATAAATTCAAAGGAGACATTTCATATGGAGTAGATTGACTATGCAGCTTTGGGAGCTGACTGGGAGACACCCTGTATTGAAGTAGAAGGAAAGAAGCCAGAAGAGACTAAAGGGTTTTATGTAAGACAGTACCCAGGATTTCCCACTCAGAGGGTGTGCAAAGAGCTGGGTGCAGTGCCTAGAACTGATGCTGACTTTGGAAGATTTATACTGAGCCATCCAAGGGGTCACCCAACAAAGGCAGCAGGAACCTCTCCCCAACCATGTCATGACAGTTTGCAAACTCCTATTAATCCTCTTAACATGAGGATGAATTCTGGGTTTCTTCCCTCTGAGCCCTTTTATTTATAAATCAAACTATATTACATGGAATAAAACCACATCAAACCCATCACTGACCCCAAATCATCCTGTGCCAGGCAATTCTCTTTCCTTACATTCACCAAGAGAGGGCTAACACCTTCCAGCCCCTTCAGAAAAAGTACCATGGCCAACTTCCCAGGGCAGGGGGACAGTCTGCCAAGTCCAGACCATGGCACAGGGAGCCCATGCCAAGAAGCTGGGACAGGAGCCAGAGTGTGGCAGCTTCCCTGTACCTGGGAGTCTGCTGTGAGCCTCTTAGTCACTCTGTCCTGGTGGCAAGCAGGTGTTAGCAGACCTGCTAGAAAAGGCAAACTTTAAAACACTGAACCTTGAAGAACACCTCTGAGCTGGAAGCTCTCAGTCCAAAAGGCAACAAGACCGACAGGGCGGGGCTCTTGGGAGGACCAACAGGAAGAAAGCCCTGCCCTTTGCACATGTCTGCATGGAGACCCTAGGCATGAAGTCCCTAATGCTGAGCCCACAGCCTGTGATCCCCCAGGTAAGTACTGAAAAAAGGGACGAAGCAGTCACTCCCTGCCCAGGCAGGGCACTCACTCCAGGGACAATCAGAAGTCACTTCTTCACATGGCGGTGCCCTTGGCTAAAATTATGTGACCCCTCCATCTGGAGCCACAAATGGGAAAGGGACAAGGAGAGAGAGACATAGGGAGAGAGTTTTCAAGGCCTTCCTTCATTTCTAGAACATTGCTCCTAATGTCTTTCATGGAGCATCCAATCAGAAGCCCATGCCTATGGGGCTTGCCCAGGCTGCTGCCCTCCCTGATCACTTAGAATGGCCCTATCCCTCAGAGAAACACCACAAAATATTTTGCAGGATACACCACAGGCCATCGAGGTGACCCCAAGTCTGTTCATCCATGGCCAAACTGCACCACACTGGGAAGCATGCACAAAGTTCTCTCAATGGTCACTCCATGGTAACCCAGAGACCAACCAAGCATCCTGACCCAAGACACAGGAGAATGCCTTGCAAGGTTAATAACAAGAGTCTCCAAGGACTCCAAGCCCAGGGGTCACCATCCCAAACCATGGAACACAGGAGACCCACCCCATGTCATCCCCCAACTGCCAGGATGTCACAAGGCAAGAAACACAGAACATCCCAAAGGGCCAATGCTGAAAGAGCCCATGAACCCAAGTCTTCTCCCCTCTCCCATCACTGGATCCAGGAGAACGGTTCCCAACATCCACTGCACATCGTTCCACATCAGCCAATACAGTTACCCTAGAAGTATCAGATGGAGACAGAATGAAACAGGCCCCATTATCCACCCAAGGAGGGCTGCTCTCCTGTGCACCAAAGCATACTATCTTCACCTTTGTCTTTTTTTCTCTCATGGTTTTTCCTTTGTGGTCTCATTTTTCTTCTATAACATGACAAATATAGAAAAGACTGCATATTTAATTATCAGATTGCTTGCTGCCTTGGGGAGAGAAGTAAGGGAGCCTGAGGAAAAAATTTGGAATACAAACTTTCACCAAAATGAATACTGAAAAAAATATCTTTATATATTATTGGAAAAATTAACTATTACTGAAAAACATCTTTTTACACTTTTGCTATCAGGAACAACATTCTCCTCCTAAAAGGTGTAAGGAAAGAGGCAGGGAGCTGGTTCCCCTCAAAGGAGGGTTCTCACCAGTTCATGTTTCTCTGCAGTGCCTTGAAGGCAAGACCTTGGGCCTTCTGCTCCCCAAGGGGAGGAAAGGAACTTGGAATCCAATGGAGGCCTGCTGGATGTGCAAGCATCTGCAGGACAGGAATGGGGCAGCATTCTGCATGGGGAAATCTAGTGGGATGCTCTCAGCTGAAACACAGCCATGTTGGCGACTCAGTCCAGGTTCAGAAGACCACCCTTTATAGTGAAATTGTGATAAATCCTTTTGGCTTTTCTACCTTAAGAATCTCTCAAGTAGGGGTCGTCTATCCCCACACAAGTTTGGGGGCTGGTCTGGGATAGTTCCCACACTGAATCCTTGAGCAGGAAGCATCCAGAGTTCTCTGCTGGTCCTTGGACTTCCCCAGGAACTCCAGCTATCAGGTAAATTCCTCAAGAGGAACATTCGGAGAAAGCAGAAACTAAAGCAAATGGAAATCTGGAGAGCTAGCAAAGGGAGAATTAATTGGCTCAGGAGATAAGCCAGAAGGAGAAAGTTTGAATCAATCTTAAGTCAGTTGTGTGCACAACCCAGGTAAGCAAGAACTGGTGAATGGGGGAAGGAACTTTAGATGGATGGAGACCATGAGAGTGCTCTCCCTTTGCAAAAGGGACTGGTGAGCAGCCTGGGTGACCGGTGTTAGGAGACTAAGAGGTTCCAATCTTTAAGAGTTCTCTCGTTTTGCTTTGCTAAGATCTGATGAGAATCATAAACTAGAAGAAGGGAGCATTCTAAGGTAACTGGCCCTAAAAATCTACCCATTCTCCAAGAAATTAAGGATACTTAAGGGAATAGGCTTAAGAACTGGGATGAAGTATCAAAATATAAAGGGAAGGAGAAAAAGAAAATGGTTACACATTGTTTTGTTTGGGGAAGTTCCCCACTTGGGGGAAAATTTCTTCAGAACCAAGTACAGATCTCCTAAAGAATGAGGGTGCCAAAAGTGGAATCCATACATAAAGACAAAGGAGCCATGTAATATGGGGTACAGTGAGAATGCAGGCCTCTGGTTACTGACTGTGGGACAATTATTATTAGAGAAGGAAAGGAGCCAAGAAGAGATTCAGGATCCTACATAAGACCATATCCAATCATCCATACAAGGAGGCTGTGCAGAGAAGCTGGGGGCAGTATCAAGAACTGATGCTGATTCTCAAAGGTTTATATTGGGCATCTCAGGGATCAACCACTAAAAGCAGGAGAAATCTATCCCCTAACCATTTCATGTTTCAGAAAAAATTTCTGCCTTTCACATGGAACTGGGCTAGAGGTACCTGATCTTGAGCCTACAGGCTGTGATCCCTCAGTAAGTAGATCAGTCCCTCTTCTCAGGCAGAGTCCCTCAGGGGATGACCATCAGCCCTTTCCATGACTTTCTCACTAGCTAAAAATCCAATTGACCCCAGTCTCGATCTGGAGCCCCACCTAGGGAAGAAATAGGGCCAGGAGGACATGAAGGGAGAACTTCCAGGGGCAGGCTTTCCTCCATTTCTGACTCTTGGCTGCACTTTCCCTCTGCACAGGGGCTCAGAAGTGGAACCCCAGGCTTGGAGGACTCCTCCCTCACTTAGAAGGCCAAAGCCTTCTTGGGAAGCATCCACAGAGATCCAACCAAGGGACACCATGACAGCCAGGGCCCCTTCCTACACATGGATTCTAAAGACACAGAAGAAAACATGGAAAGGTAAAAGCCCAGAGCTTTCATGGATTCCAATCCCAGGGATTAATATCCAAAATCAGGGAACAGGACAAGGTGTCTCAGGGCTCCCCAAAGAGACCACAAGGGGCTCAAACTACTGAAATGTCCCCAACAGGACAGCCCTAACCAGCCTTACTCTCTGCCTCAAGGTCCACCCCCCCCGTCACTCCCTGGCAGCTGGGACAACACAGAGCAAGAAATACAGAACGTCCCCCAAGTACCAGGCTGAAGATCTCCTGAACCCCAAGTCTCCTCTCATCCCCAGACCCAGAAAACCGCCTCCCACCAGGCCTCCCACATCACACAGCAGCCAAGGCAACTCCTCTAGAGGCAGATTTGGGACAAATGAGGAAAGTCCCCGGGATCTGCCCCAGGAGATCTCTTCTACTGTTAATGCCTTTAACAAAATGGGGCTGAGTTAACTACAGGTTTTTCACCTTTGGGATTTTTTTTTCTTTTATAATTGGCAAATGGAAATACATGGAGAAGAACTATGTTTACGCAATTTCGGTTTTCTTGCTGCAATTAGCCTAAAGATAAAAGAGACCTTGAATTCCACCTGAAGCCCCATCTCAGAAGGGACAAGGAGAGAACAAGGGGACAAGACTTCTAAGAAGAGACCTTTATTTCTACTGATTTGTATCTCACCTGACTGTTAGAAGGCATAGTGTGGAAATCCTGGGCCAAGGTGGACTGCTCCCTGGCAGGTCCAAGAGCTAAGTCAGGTAATTGCTTAGAATGTAACCTCCTCAGACCTTGGGGAGTACAGCCCCCAGGAGCCAACTCAGGTGATGCAATGGACTCTGGCCCAAACCACAAGACAGATAGCAACACTGCCCAAAAGTCCACTCCTGGTCACACCATGGCCGCCAGTGCCCGTTTCCTACATGGTGAGTCAAGAGACACAAGACAACATCTCACAAATCACAAGCCCATTGATTTTATCCCAAACCATTCCTCAGAGGCCAGAAAAGGAGACCATATGGACCTGAAACTAGATCCCAAACAATATCAAAAACCATCAGATGCTTTACTTTTCCCTACCTCAAGGTCTACTCTATGTGGATCCTTGGCAGCCAAGACTCATTTGTGAAGTTCAAGCACTGAACTTCTAAGAACACTATCAGGGTTTAGGATCCAAAGCCTAAAATTAAGGCTGAAAGAAGAACAGTTTAAGAAATTCTCTCTCACTTCACTCTTCACAAATACATATGCGGGAAGGAGGAATCAGTCAAAAACAAAACAAAAAAAAGAAGAAAATGAAAAATATGACATTGGAAAACAAGTGACCTGATGAGACTGATGGCCAATTTCCAGAACTAGCTCAGTGATGGGGGGGACTCCGAGGGAAAGTGAGGGAGAGGAGAAATATTAGACTGACCACAAAACTGAAGGTTCTCAGAGCCCTGTCCCGAGATCATCTGGAGGTTTGGGTCACCTGGACAGCATACCAGTGGTCACTTGCATTCTTAGTCTTTAACATACATTAACCATGAGAGACCGCCAAGAACAGCCCCAAGTTCAACTGAAGACCAGCAACTCCACTGATCTGCTTTTCACCAACAGAAATCATTAAAAGGCAGCTAATAATGATCTCTAACATAAATCCCAAGGGCAATCCAAGAAACCCAAGGCTCATGAACACTCTCCCAAAACATGTACCCTGGAAGGAAGGCCCTCAGGTCCAGCATCGGGCTATCTGGTGGACCTCAAACCCTTTTGTTCATAGGACAAGCCACATTACACAGGAGCATACCATCCTCAAAGCCACCATTTCCCCTTAATCATTCAATGTCTGGGAATACATCTTCCTGATAATTCAGCAAGAGACAGAGGAGCAGACCTCCAGAATCCTCAGCACACTGAGTGGATGACTCCCAACCTTCAGCAGGATCACAGAGGACGGCTTCTAGGCCCAGGGAGAGCCCCATGCACAGATAGCCATGGCTGGGCAGAGCTCTCACCCTTCCTTCCTGCTTCCCCAGAGCCTTAATCAGTCTGTCCCCCAAAGAAACAAATCCAGTCTAAAGCCCATTTGACTCCTTCTGGGTGGGAGGGCCTGCCCTGAAATCCTGACTAGAAAAGGAGCCAGATTGTGTTTCCTTTCTGATTTTTTTTTCTTGTAGATAGGATTTTTCTTGCACAACAACTTGTCAAATATTTTAACATTATTAACATGTAGTGGACTTCCTGCCATCTAGGGGAGAGGAGAGGACTGGGGACAAAATTTGTAATGGAAAGCTTTGTAAAGATCAATGCTGAGAAACTACCCATACATATGTTATACAAATAAAAGCTTTAACAAAAAAAAAAGAAATAAAAAAGAAAAGAAGCCAGGAGGAGCCCTAGGGGAGACCATCCCCAGGCTTTCCTACTAGAAGGAAGTGAAGAAGCTGGAAACACTGTCAGGAATAGGAGGCTCGCCAATGTCAGTTCAACTGGACCTTCCAAGGGATCAAATACCAAAGGCAGGAGGCATTTGTCCCCTGACCCTTTCATGATTTAGAGGAAAGTCCTGCCTTTCACAAGGACTTGGAGGCCCTGAGCATGAAGCCCCTGATGCTGAGCCCACAGCCTGGGGTACCCCAGGGAGGTAGATCAGTCCCTCAGCTCATGCAGGGGACAACCATCAGTGTTATGGGGCCACCTGCTAGTGGCTGCTGGGGATCTCCTTCTGACCACCAGAACAGATCCCTTCATGTGAGAGGATGATAATGACACAAGGAGACTGAGGGGCAAGGTCCACTCTCTCTGACCTCCCACATTTTCCCTCTTGCCTCCCATTTATTTCATTCCCAATCCACAAGCAGCATCTGCCTCAGTAACACCTGATTTGCAATTCTTAAAACAAATGTTTCATGATCACCCAAAAGCATTCTGATCATTTTTTCCCTGGTGAGGATCAGGTACAGAAACTTCTATAGGAATATTTGTGGAAGATATCCATTATTCCAGTGAAGGAATAGTTTATGAAAACTTATGGAGAATTATGGCAGCTACGGGGGAATTTTTACGTCTCAGATTTGGGATTCTAATTGTTACAGACTCCTCAGAGATATACTATACAACCATGTTTAGAATATCCCCAGATATTTCCAACTACAGATACCACTTCTACAAATGGCACTGGAATCCTAATCAGAAAGGTGACATAACATTATAAAATGTTACAATTGAGTTTTAACCCAGTGTCTCACTCCAAACTCACTACCTATGCTTCTTATTGTCAAGCACGGATCAGTATAACATAAGAAGATAATTAGAAAACAATAAAAATAGGAAAAAGACTTGCTGGATTACTCATTTCCATAATCCTAGCAACTATAGTTATTATCACATTTCTTGCTGTATCAGTTAAGGCTTTGACAATCTGTTCAGAGTTTAGAACCAGCATGGGCCATCCTTGGTGAGAGCCCTCAGGAAGCATCCTGTTCAGTATGGAGCATCAGATTTTAACATGGCCATTGATAACTTAGAAGCACCAGAGGAAGGTGACCAGCAGGGCCAAGGACCTCCAGCTCTCCTCATGGCAGCTGAATAGACAGGACATTAAGGCCCTGGAGAAAGGAACACCTGGGAAACTCCTGGGTCTCCTCAAACGTTCATGGAGTTGTGACCTGGCTAAGAATATGACTCCTGTGTGGCCTCAGAAGGCACAAATGGGAGCCACCACTCCTGCCTGTGAAGAGCCCCAATAAGTTCTGTGATCAGG
>JAJPUD010009884.1:0-32186 GCA_023553655.1 Myrmecobius fasciatus | reverse complement strand
TATTTTAGCTAAATTCTAGAATTTAAGATCAAGAAGAAAATACTGCAAGCAACCAGAAAGATACTAATCAAATATCCAGGAGCCACAAGCAGGATTACCCAGGACCTAGCAGTTTCCAAACTAAAGGATCAAACAGACTGGAATAGGACACTGCAGGGGGCAAAGGAATGGAACAGGATCTTTCTGGGGAAGAGACATTCTGGGAAAAGGGGGCTATCCAATTATTCTGATGGAAAGAACAGAGCTGAATAGAAAATTGGATCTTCACACAGAATGACTGAGCACAACAACCAACTGCATTTCCCCAGAGTTCTCTTGCCCTGTTGTCCCTCTGATTATCTCACAGCATGAAGATGGAGCTGCTCCTTGGGTTCTGGGGAGACTGGAGACAGATCCCTAGATGTGGGTCTGTTCTTCTGCTTGGATGCTTATTATCTACAGGATCTTAGGAGTGACTTCAACATTCTCTAAGTTTCCCTTTGCTGCTCTGCAAATGGGGGAAAGAGAGAACAGGATTGTTCAGAGGGACACCAAGGCCCCTCCAGCTCATCCTGTCTTTCCTTAGAAAGAGTAAAAGCACCTTGCCCAAGCTCTAAGGTCACAGTGTACAAAGGGTCTGGGCACAGTGTGCCATCCTGGGTCAAAGCACAGTGTGCAGCCAGATGGGCAATGGTGGGCACCACATTTTAGCACAGGCACCAATAATCTACAATGTAAAGAAGGGAGCCCACCAGCAGGAACAAAATAATCCAAGCTCTTCTGATGGGAGTTCTAGGAAAAGGAAAGGACCAGGGTGTGGGTGGCAGCCCTAGGAATGAGTCTACCAAGGAGAGGCTTAGGAAACTTTCCATCTTCTGCCCTTCACAACCAGGGACATGGGGATGGGCATCAGAGGCTGTGGCTCAAACTCTCACAATCACTTACAGTTTCCCATGAAGGAAATGGCAGACTTAGAGCCCACATGCGGTGACTCTGAGCCAAGTGACCTGCCAATGACCAAGTCCCATAAAAAGGTCTCTTGTTTCCCATGGAGAAGGCTCAGATGACTGGAAGGTAACTGGATCTGCAGCCATATTGAGACATATCTCAATGGCCCCTGTTTCCAAAGGGTCACATAGAGAATATTCTCAGAGAATGAGAGTCTTCTCTCTCTTATCCAGGGCAGACAGAAAGAATTCATGCACTTTGCAAAAGAAGTTATTTAGTTCCTGAGGAGGGTGACAGTGAAGCCACAACATCAGATTCTCCTGCAGAACCTTGGGATTCCATCCACTCCTTTTACCCACTTTCAGTGCCTCCAGGCTCAAAGATCCATTACTTCCCCCCTGAGTCAGGCCATGGAGGCTTCCCTCCTCAGGGCTGTTATGGAAGGGCAGGGACAGGAAGAAAGGCAATCCTGGCACTGGTGGGCACGGACCCCACCCCCCATTGCATCAACATAGCAGAGAGGGCACTCAGCTGGCCAGACCTTCCTTCAAGTGCCACTGAGGGCTTTAAGAGAGAGGCTGACGATTTCATGCAACTCTGCCTCAGAAATCCAAGTCATGCTCCCATCACAAAGTGTCGTCCTCTCATTTTACCTCTACCTGTCTACCTCCTAAGGAGACAAGTCAGTGACAAAGCAGCAGGTGAGGATCCATCATGGTGATGAGGAAAAACAACTGGCCTGGAAAATAGATCTGGGAGAGACAATCTAAGGATTATAAAGCTTCCTGAAGGCCATGACAGGAAAAAATACCTAGACACTACCTTCCAGGAAATCATGGAAGAAAACTGCCCTGATATTTTAGAATCAGAAGGTAAAATAACTATTGAAACAATTCACGTATCACATCCTGAAAGAAACCTCAAAATTAAATCTCCCAGGAATATTGTGGCTAAATTTCAAAACTATCATATCATGGAAAAGATATTTCCAGCAACCAGAGAGAAACAATTTAAATACCGAGAAGCCGCAATTATGATCAACCAGGACCTACCAGCTTCTACCATAAAGGATTAAAGAGCCTGGAATCTGATATTCCGAAAAGCAAAAGAACTGGGATTACAGCCAAGAATAAGCTATCCAGCTAAAATGAGCATTATCTTTCAGGAAAGGAAATGGACATTCAATGATATAGGTGAATTTCACCTATGTATAATGAAAAGACCGGAACTGAACAAAAAATTTGATCTCCAAACAGAACTCAAGAGAAACATAAAAAGGTAAAAAGACAAAAAACCTTTTGAGAACTATATTTGTGTTATGGATATGTTTAGAGAATGAGGGTTGATTTTATATTATGATTATGATTATTATGATAATATGAAAAATAAGTTAGAGGTAGAGAAGGAATAGAAAAGGGATAAGACTGTAAGAAGAAGGAAAAGGAGGTAAAATAAGGGAAATTATATCATATGTAGAGTCAAAGGAAAGATATTATAATTGAGGGAAAAAAGGGAGGAGGATGAGCATTGTGTTAAATTTTTTTTTTTTTTTTTTTTTTTTTTTTTGCTGAGGCAATTGGGTTTAAATGACTTGCCCAGGGTCACACAGCTAGGAAATGTCTGAGACCACATTTGAACTCAGGTCCTCCTGACTTCAGGGCTGGTGCTCTAACCACTGTGCCACCTAGCTGCCCTATTTCTTTCCCTTTTTTTTTCCATTGTGTTAATCTTAATCTCATCAGATTTGGCTCAGAGAATAACAGAAGGTTTTGGTATCACAAAGAAACTTGACCTACCTTATAAGGAAATAGGAAGCAAAGGGGGAAAGGAAAGGGAAAGACTAATAGAAGGGAAAACAGAAGAATTTGGGGAAAGGTGTAAATGGGGGATGAGGCTCTAAAGGGGAAGGATTTTTTGAGGGAAGTGGTTATCAGAAACTGCATTCTTCATCAAAACCACATGAGAATTAGGAAGTGAAGGATGCTTCATAAGTAAGAATTTTGGAATTGAATAATGTTCAAATAGAGTAAAAATGTTTTTCTGTTTAATCCAATCTTTTTAAGAAAGAAAATATTCTCCCTAATTCCCAAGCTTAGTTTTGGAAAATACCAAAATAGTAGCAAATAAACAAAAACCTCATTATTTCTCCAAACATCATACCATGAATTCTTTTAAAATAACCAGTGTAAGATGGTAGAAAGAGTAGATGCTTCATGATGAAAATAAATATGGTTAAAGGAACACATCTACAGTAAGAAGGGAATTAAAATAAAGAAATTTTCAAGAGAATTTGAAAGAGAAAAAATGAATCATCATGTTCAGTTGGGATCCCCATGTTTTACCAAGGCCATCGATACCTTAGAAGCTCCAGAGGAAGGTGACCCACAAGGGTAATGACATCCAGCTCTTCTCATGGGAGCTGAACAGGCAGGACATTTGGGAACTGGAGAAAGGAACACCTGGGGAACTCCTGGCTCTCTTCAAATGTTCAGAAAGTTGTGACCTGGATAAGAATATGACTCCTGTGTGGTCTCAGAAGGTACAAATGGAAGTGCTGCCTGTGAGGAGCCCCAATAAGTTCTGTGATCAGGATCACCTTTCTCCAAGTCCAAGGTAACAACAATGGTAAGGAAGAAGGCAGGGAAATGGTTCCCCCAAAATGGAGAATTAGGGATGAAGTTTGAGAAGATGCTGGACCTGTGCACAATTTGGCATTTGTGTGCAGGAAAAGACTGGACTCACTCTGAGGTCCAAACACTGACATTCTAAGAATATCACCTGAGCTTAGGATCCAAGGCCTAAAAATAAGGCTAAAAAAAGATCCAAATCAGGAACCTCTCTCCCTTTATTCTATACAAATACATATGGGAGAAATGGAAAACCAAACAACCAAAAAATAAATAAATAAATAAGAAAATGTAAACATGAGCCCATTAGAAAAATCACTGAATTAGAAATTAGATCCAAAAGAGACAATATAAGAATTATAGGACTTCCAGAAAACCACACTGGAAAAAAAAAAAAAAAAAAAAAAAGCCTGAATAAATCTTTGAAGAAATCATCAAGGAAAACTACCCTGATATCCTAGAATCAGAGGATAAAATAGCAACTGAAAGAATCTACTGATCACCCTGAAAGAGGTCCCAAAGTTAAAACTCCAGGGAATATCATAGCTAAATTCAAGAATCAACAGATTAAAAAGAAAATACTGCAAGCAGCCAGAAAGAAACTATTCAATCGTTCAGGAGCAAAAAAGCAGGATTACCCTACCTGGCAGTTTCCATACTAAAGGCTCAAAGGGCCTGGAATGAGACACTGCAGGGGGCAAAGGAGCTGGGAATGAGCAAGAAGCAGCTACCCAACACAACGGAGCTGGATCTTCCTGGGGAACAGAAACATTCTGGGAAATAGGGGACTTTCAATTATTCTGATGAAAAGAACAACTGAATAGAAAATTGGATCTTCACACACAGAATGGCTGAGAACAATCACCAGCTGCATTCCCAAGAGCTCTCTGGCGGAGTAGACAGGGATCTGTCTGTGCCACTTCGGACTCTCTCAAACAATGCCAGATTAAGTCTTGGAACGTACCTTGGATTGACAGAAGCCACAAATGCTGGGACTTGAACAGATTTCTAGCAAAAGACACCTGGAGGACTTCAAGAAAGGTCTGGATCGATGGGTCAGAGTGAACATGGCCCAGTGAGTCTGCAGCACAGAAAGGCCTATCCTGGCTAGGAAAGTAGCCAGGAGGAGTCCTAGGGGAGACCATCCCTAGGCTTTCCCACTAGGGAGTACAGAAGCTGGGCACAGTGTCCAGAGAGGAGGCTCTCCAATGTCAGTCCAATTGGGCTGTCCAAGGGATCAACCACTGAAGCCAGGAGGCATCCATCCCCTGACTATTTCATGAGAGTCTAGAAAAAAAGTCCTGCCCTTGATAGGGGCCTGGCTTGTAGGTCAGAAGTCCCTGAAGCTCAGCCAACAGCCTATGGTCCCCTCAGGTAAGTACTGGAAAAAGAGATTCAGGTCAGGCTGGGAACCTCAGGGGAACCAAAACTTACTGTGGTTAACACAACTGTGGTGATGCTATCCAATGTGTCAATCCAAGGAGTCAAGCAATAAAGGTAGGAGGAATCCATCCCCTGAACATTCCATGATGATTTAGAAAAAAGTCCTGCCCTTCACAAAGGACTGGCCTGGAAGCCCTGAGCATGAAGTCCCAGGTGCTGAGTCCATAGTTTATGATTCCCCAGGTAAGTAGCTCAGTCCCTCAACTCAGGCAGGACATCTCAGGGGACGACCCTCAGTCCTCCTCATGACTTTCCCACTGGCTAAAAACGCAAGTGACCCCAGTCTCCATCTGAAGCCCCACCTGGAGGAAGAAACAGGGCCAGGAGGACATGGAGAACTTCCCAGGGCAGACTTTCCTCCATTTATGACTCTTGGCTGCACTTTCCCTCTGCACAGGGGATCAGAAGTGGAAACCCAGGCCTGGAGGACTCCTCCTTGGCCAATCATTTCAGAGGCCAAAACCACATCTCCTTGGGAAGGATCCACAGAGATCCAACCCAGGGACACCATGGAGGCCAGGGTCCCTTCCTACACATGGATTCAAAAGACACAGAAGAACACGTGGAAAGGTAAAATCCCAGAGATTTCATGGATTCCAATCCCAGGGATCGATATCTAAACTCAGGGAACACAGGACAAGGTTTCTCATGGCCCCCAAAAGAGACCACATGGGGCCCAAACTCCTGAAATGTCCCCAACTGGAGAGACCCTAACCAGCCTTACTCTCTGCCTCAAGGTTTACCCCCATAACTCCCTGGCAGCTGGGATGACACAGAGCAAGAAATACAGAACGTCCCTCAAGGACCAGGCTGAAGATCCCCTGGAACCCCAAGGCTTCTCCTCTCTGATATCACCAGATCCAGAAGAAGACTTCCCACTACATCATACAACAGCCAAGGCAGCTCCTCTAGAGGTAGATATGGGACAAATGAGGGCAGGCCCAGGATGTGGCCAGGAGATCTCTCCTACTATCAATGCCTAACAAAATGGGAATAAGTTTTTACAGATCTTTCACCTTTTAGACTTTTTTTCCTTTTATAATGTGACAAGTATGGAAACATATTTACATAGACTACACATGTTTAATCAATATCAGGTTGCTTACTCTCTGGGCAAGCAAGGATGAAAAGGGACAAGTTGTAACAAAAAAATCTTACAAAAAATTACTGTTGAAAACATATCCTCACACATATTGGAAAACTATACTAGCAATGATAAAAACTATGCTATTATCTGCCTTTTGTAAAAGTAGATTGGAACTGAATCTACAAACACAAGGTCCTAGCCCGACTGGCCCAGCACCAGAAGTTAATTATCCCAATTGCACCAGGGCAAACTGCCACAGCCTCTGCGCTTCTCTTGGCTTTTAAACAGATCAAGCTTTTCTTTTCGTTTTGTTGGGCTTTTTTTGTTTTCAATGAGTAAGAAACAGAGTTCTCACCATAGACGGCTTCTATGGAGAGAAAGAAGGCAGACCCCAGACCCTGAGGTTCCTAAAGGGAAAGCAAACCCAGAGGACGCCACAAAGGGAGACATGAGCCGTTTCCCCTTTCACAAGGCTTTCTTGGAAGATTGCATAAAAAATCTCAAAAGAGAGCTAGATGAGAAATGGGGAAATGAATTGAGATCAGTACAAGAAGGCTATAATGCCCTGAAAAAGAGATATGATAAAGACACCAATTTACTGAAAAACAAAATTGGTGAATTGGAAAAAGTCTGCAATGAACAAATTGGCCAGTTACAAAAGGAGCTAAAACAGGTTAACTGAAGAAAATAATATTTTAAAAATTAAAATTGAACAAATGCAAGTGAATGACTCAAGACTCCAAGAATCAGTCAAACAAAAACAAAAAAAAAACAAAAAGAAAAACAAAAGAAAATGTGAAATATCTCCTGGTGAAAACAACAGACTTGGAAAAACTACACTATTATAGATTAAAAAAAAGAGAAAAGAAAAGAAAGACCTTCAGTCTGAAAGACTATATATCACTCTTGTTATGTTAGACCTCAAATGCAAAAAGCACCCAATCCAAAGGGCAATAAGAGAGGGAGAGCAGGGCTCCCAACTGCACATATACCAGCCCCATGCCAGGAAACTGAGTCACTTCTGTTTCACTTGTCTTAGAACAATTCTGACCATCACCTGGCAGGATAAGATCCAGGACCCCGAGGTCCTTTGTCCAAATGAAGTACCAAGAATCCAACCAGACTGCAGAGAGCACAACCCTTGGGTGGCCACACTGTTTGAATGACAAATTGCAAAAAAAAAGGATCATTTTATGAAGAACTAACATAAGGCAAGTGCTCACAAGGTGACCAGAAAAAGGGATATGAGGCCACGCTCAAGGTCTTTCTCAACTTTAAAATCAACTGTATGACACGGAGGACACTGGCACGGGACAGCCCCAACGGAATGCCCTCAGAGAGGGGGCTGTGCCCTATGAGCAAAGAAGAATTCAACACTCTGCTGGGTCAGGGCACCTCAGGGGACCCCACACTCCCAGTCCCTGCTCTCCCTGGAGGGCACCACATAGCATCACCAGGGGGGGAAGTCCCTTCCATGGCTCTCCCCTTGGATAATAACACAAGTACCCTAGTCTCCATCTCAAGCCACATATAAGGGAAGAACCCGGGATAGGCGGACTTGAGGGAGCTTCAAACAATAGACATTCAGCCATTTCTACCTCACTCCTTACAGGTTAATAGCACAGGGGGCCTACAACTGGCAGCCAATAGCTGGGGAAAGTCTTGAACCTCAAACTGTTTAAATACCCCAAACTAGAGGACAAAGTATAACCCACCCTCCCCTCAAGCTCAAGGTTCCCCTCCTGTTATCACATCCCAAATCAAGAAACACAGAACATTCCAAAAGCCCAAGAATGGAAGATCCCATCAACCCCAAGACTTCTCCTCTCTCAAATCCCCTGACTCAGGAGAACACATCCCAATGTGCATCACACATCACACAGCAGCTAATGACATCAGGCCCCATCACCCACCCATGGACATCTTGTCTACTATTAATGCTCTTAATGACGAATTCTCATTGTGCTTTTGGTCTAATTTTTCCTGTACAATAACAATGCAGAAAACATGTTTATAAGGATTGTTCTTGTTTAACCCATATCCCCCTGCTCGCTTTCCTGAGAATGGAAGGGAGAACAAAACTTAGAATACACACTCTTACAAAAATGAATGTTGGAAACTACTTGTGTATTCACAACAATGAAACACTAGTGAGGGACAAAACCATCAGGGTCATGAGGGAGGTCCGATTACTACCCAAAGTCAGTCCCAATGATCACTTCCACTCATCTTTTACCCAGAACGAGATCACTCAGAACCCCCCAAAGCTGAGCTCCAGAGCCCCGAGTCCCCTTGTACTCCTTCCAGAAGAAGGAATCTGAGGCAGCTCCTGGGGACCTCAAGTTCTTTCACACACAGGTCAAACCACACTACATGGGAGCACACTTACCCTCCCACTAATAAGGAAGCCCATACCATACCCTATGTGACCTTCATCAAGAGACAGATGGACTTGCACTGACCACAGAAAGAATAAGAGCTTCATGGCCAAGGGCCTAGGGCAGAGTGTCCCATCCTTGGTGAGACCCCTCAGGAAGCATCATGTACAGCATGAAGCATCAGATTTTAACAAGGCCATTGATAACTTAGCAACTCCAGAGGAAGGTAACCAGCAGGGACAAGAACCTCTATGTCTTGTCATGGGAGCTGAACAGGAAGGACATTGGGGCTCTGGAGAAAGGAACACCTGGGGAGCTCCTGGCTCTCCTCAAATGTTCACAAAGTTGTGTCCAGGATAAGAATCTGACTCCTGTGTGGTCTCAGGCACAAATGAAAGCCACCAATGCTGCCTGTGAGGACCCCCAATAAGTTCTATGATCAGGAACACCTTCCTCCCACTGAAAGGTGTCTGAAAATGCCAGGGAAGGAGGCAGAGAAATGGTCCCCCCTGAATGGAGATTAGAAAGGGATTCTGAAAAAGATGCTGGAGCCTGGGACTCCTGGGCCTTCTGCAAGAACAGCACGGACCGACTGTGGGGTTCTTTCTAATGCTGACACTCTAAGAATACTCTCAGGGGTTGGGATCCAAGGCCTACAAAAGGATAAAAAAGGAACAATTTAGGAGATTTTCTCCCTTTATTCTTCACAAATATGTATGGAGTTTGTGAATAGAGAATGGAGCAGAGGGGAAAATCTGGGCCCTTCCATCCAAGCCCTCACACTGGGTTGCTCTTTTCCTAGGTAGAAAATGGGAAACCGGCTTCCCACCCAAAGGGTGCAACTGAGCCAAGTGGATTGCAAGCATCCAAGTCTCACTTCAATGGAATAACGTGGATCAAAGGCAAGCAAGCTGGCTAAGCAACCATAATATACCATCTCTAAATGGATCCTTCTCTCTAGAAAAGGTGGGATACCTGAGAAGAGTTATCATTTCTCAGTAATACTGTCATCAATCCTTTTAGCTTTTCTGCCTTTACAATCTCAGATTTCAATCTGGGAAGGGGTCATCTCTATCCCATACAGCTTTGGGGGCTCATCTGGGATAGCTGCTGTTCCTGAGGAATCCCTCCCACACCGAATTGTTTGCCATGCCAAGTCCAAAGAGTTCTCTGGACTCCTCCCAGAAACAGGCAACATTCAGAGAGTTCTCTGAACTCCCCCCCAGGAACTCCTACTCTAATTGGGTAAATTCCTGAAAAAAGACATTCCGAAAAAGCAGAGTCAGAAGTAAATGGAGATGCTTGGGCTAGGGAAGTCAGAATTAATTCAGCTCAAAACATAACCATGCAGAGAAACGTTTGGAATCAGTTATATCAGTTGTTTCGACAACCCTGGTAAGCAAGAACTGGTGAGATGGATGGAGACCATAAGAGTGCTCTGCCTTTGGCAAGGACTGGTGAGCAGCCTGGGAGACTGGGATTAGGAGACTAGGCAGTTCGAGGATTTAAGAGTTCTTTCATTTCACCTTGGTAAGATCGGCAAGAGCATTATGAACCATGGGGAAGAAACAATCTAAGGTACCTGGCTAGTGTACCAGAAGATAGTCTTAAAAGGAACAGGGATAAGAATTGCGATGAAGTATCAAAACAAACTGAAGACAAAAAGAAAATAGTGAATACTCTTGTTTAGAGAAGTTTCCCACTGGGGGGAAAGGTCTTCTGACTCCAGTAGGGATCCCCTGAGCACTAAGTGTGCCCAAAATGGAATCTAAATGTAAATCCAAAAAAGAAATTCAATATGGAGTAGAGTGAGTAAGCAGCCTTCGTGTTCCTGAACATGGGACAATTTTTATTAAAGAAGGAAAAGAAGTCAAGAAGGGACTCAATCTTATGTAAGACAATGCCCAGGCTTTCCCACTAGGAGGCTGTGCAGAGAAGCTGGGGGCAATGCCCAGAAAGGATGCTGACTTTGGAAGATTTACATTGGGCGATACAAGGGATCATCCAGTAAAGGCAGGAGGAACCTCTCCCTGACCATTTCATGAGGGCTTGGAAACAATACTTACCCTTCACACATACCTGGCACAGAAGCCTGAAGTCCCCGATGCTGGGCCCACAGCCCGAGATCCCCCAGGTAAGAACTGGAGAAAGGGATTTATATCAGGGAAGGAACCTCAGGGTAACCAACACTCACTCCCTACTCTTACTGGGAGCACCATAAGGGGCCAAGAGGGGGAAGTCCTTTGCATGACTCATAAAGTGGTCCCAGGCTCCAAGAGCATCCCATGGACCCCAAGGCTCTCCATCACTGAATTTGTGGCACAGAACAACATCCCTGTGGGTTCACTCTTAGGCTACCTTTATGTGTAATGGAGAAAATAAAATGCTATTAAAGGAAAAGATCCATAAATGATCAGGAAGGAGGCAACTTGACATCCCAAGTTCAATCACAGGAATCACTTGGACTCAGTCTTTAAAACACATCAACAATGAAGAGACCAACAAGAAAACTCCAAGTTAAACTCAAAAGCACAAACTCCAATGATGTGCTGTTTAACATCAGAAATCATTAAAAGTAACCTAATAACAGCCCCTAACAAATCTCAAGAGCACTCCATGAAATCTAAGTCTCACTGCTAGCCACACAACATGGAACCTAGGAGAAAAGACCCCAGGGTCCATCTGTAAGGATACTGTTCACCTGAAGTGTGCACCCAAATAGGCAGCCAAGACAACTTCCTTATATTTAGCAAGAGACAGAGGAGCAGATCTCCAGGATCCTAAAAAAATGGCAACAGGAGAGAAAACAGGAAAGGAGAAATTTTGAACATCAAATGATACAATAATGAATGCTAAGAACTTTATGTGTATTTTGGATCAATAAAACACTAGTGAGGAAAAGAAACACAATGGCATAATGATGCAGATAAGACTACTCCAAGATCAATCCCAATGGTCACCTGAATTCATCTTTTACCAAGATGACCAATGAGATCAATGAGAACACCCACAATCAGAGCTCCAGAACACCAAGTCCACTTGTCCTCCATTTACTAAGAGGAATAATTCAGAGGAAGCTCCTGGGGACCTCAAGGTCTTTTATAGGGGATTTAGGGGGATTTTCAATTATTCTGATGAAAACACAACTGAATAGAAAATTGGATCTTCAGAGCCATGGTGGCAGAGATCAGACAGGAGTCTCTGTAACCTCCTCTAACCTTCCCTCAAATCAACAACATATGAAGCCTCTAGACTGATTTTGAAGCAAAAAAAAATCCACAATATCTGGAGGACAACACCATTCTAGAAGATACTCTGGAAGAACTTCAAAACAGGTCTGTTTTAATTGGGCAGGGGGGTGGTCTGCTGAACCCAGACTGCAGCACAGGGAGACCAGGGCAGGGAGCTGGAGCGTTGTGCTTTTCACACACCTGGGAATTTTCTGGGGGCCTCTTGGGCCAATCTGTCCTGATTGTGGGCAGGTGGCTTGGAGGGTCTGCATTTTGTGGGGGGTAGATTGTGAACCACTGATGAGCATCGGACCTAGCTGCCATTACACAGCACCCTAGGGCTATCAATCAGCAGGACTGATCAGCACCAGAAATAATTCAATCAGCAGAACTACCCAGTACCTGAAATAATTCAATCAGCAGAACTGCCCAGCACCTGACATAATTCAATAAGCAGAACTGCCCAGTTCCTGAAATAACTCAATCAGCAGAACTGCCCGGGGCAAATTAAAGCAGCTGTCCTACCTTTGCCTTAAACAGACCTCACACCTTTAAAAAAAAAATGAATAAAAAACCAAAAAGAGCTCTCACCATAGACAACTTTTATGGAGAGAGGGAAGAACAGACCTCAAATCCTGAGGCCCCTAAAGGAAAAGCAACTCCAGAAAAAGCCCCAAAGAGAGACATAAACTGGTCTCCATGTCACAAGGCTTTCTTTGAAGAATGCATACAAAATCTTGAGTTAGAAGAAACATGGGGAAACGAAATGAGATCACTGCAAAATAAAATAGAAAAAATGGAAAAATAATGCAATGAACAAAAAAATGTAATTGGTCAAATGCAAACGGGAACTAAAAACAGTAACTGAAGAAAATAAGACATTAAAAATTAGAATCGAACAATTGGAAATGAATGACTCATCAAGACTTCAAGAATCAGTCAAACAAAAACAAAAAAATGAAAAGATAGAGAAAAACATGAAATATCTCCTAGGAAAAACAACTGACCTGGAAAATAGATCTAGGAGAGACAATCTAAGGATTATAGGGCTTCCTGAAAGCCATGATGAAAAAAAGAACCTGGACACTATCTTCCAGGAAATCATAAAAGAAAACTGCCCTGATATTTTAGACCCAGAAGGCAAAATACTCCTTGAAACAATCCACCGATCACCTCCTGAAAGAAACCCAAAAAGTAAGTCCCCCAGAAATATCGTGGCTAAATTCCAGAACTATCATTACCAAGGAAAAGATATTACGAGAAGACAGAAAGAAACAATTTAAATATCGGGGATCCACAATAAGGATCACACAGGACCTCTTTGAAGGATCGCAGGGCCTGGAATCAGATATTCCAAAGGGCAAAGGAACTTGTGTTACAGCCAAGAATAAGTTACCCAGCTAGAATGAGCATTTTCTTCCAGGGAATCATTCATTCAATGATATAGGAGAATTTCACCTATTTCTAATGAAAAGACCAGAACTGAACAAAACAATTGATCTACAAAGAACATAAGAGAAACATTAAAAGGTAACAAGAGAAAAAAAACTCTTGAGAACTATATTTATGTTATAGATACTTATAGAATGAGTGTTGATTCCAGGGAAGAAGATGGTCATTCAATGATATAGGAGAATTTCACCTATTTCTACTGAAAAGACCAGAACTGAACAAAAAATTTGATCTACAAACACAGAACACAAGAAAAACATAAAAAGGTAACAAGAAAAAAAAAACTCTTGAGAACTATATTTATGTTATAGACACTTATAGAATAAGTGTTGATTTTATGAATCTATTATTACTTTATGATTATGATATGATTGCTGTGATTTTATGATTATTATGATATGATAAACTGAAAAAAATTAGAGGTAGAAAAGGAATAACACTGGAAGAAGAGGAAAAGAAGGTAAAATAAGGTAAATTACATCACATGTAGAGGCAAAGAAAACCTATAGTGATTCAGGGGAAAAAAGGGAGGGGAATAAGAATTGGGTTAATCTCCATCTCATCAGATTTGGCTCTGAGGGAATAATAGACATACTTATAGGGAAACAGGAAGGAAAGGGGGAAAAGGAGGGTGGGTGGGGCTCTAAAGGGGAAGGATTGTTTGAGGGAAGTGGTTATCAAAAGCAAAATAGTAGGAAGGAGGGAAATGGGATAAGAAAGAGAAAAGCATAAGCTAGGGTAAATAAGATGGCAGGAAATACAGAATTAGTTATTTTAACTGTGAATGGAATGAACTCTCCCTTAAAGCAGAAGCAGATAGCAGACTGGATTAAAAACCAGAATCCAACAATATGTTGTATACAAGAAACACATCTAAAACATAGAGATACATACAGGGTGAAGGTAAAAGGCTGCAGCAGAATCTATTATGCTTCAGGTGAACAAAAAAAAAGCAGGGGTAGCAATCCTGATCTCAGACCAAGTAAAAGCAAAGATAGACTTCATTAAAAGAGACAAAGAAGGAAATTATATCTTCCTAAAGGGTACCACAGATAATGAAATCAATACTAAACATATATGCACCAAGTGGTATAGCATGGAAATTCCTAGAGGAAAAGTTCAGAGAGATGCAAGAAGAAATACGACAGCAAAACTATAATAGTGGGGGATCTCAACCTCCCTCTCTGAGAACTTGATAAATCAAACCACAAAATAAATAAGAAAGAAGTTAAGGAGGTAAACAAAATGTTAGAAAAGTTAGGTATGATAGATCTTTGGAGGAAATTAAAAGGAGACAGAAAGGAGTTTACTTTTTTCTCAGCAGTCCATGGAACTTATACAAAAATTGACCATGTGTTAGGACACAAAAACCTCAAAATCAAATGCAGGAAGGCAGAAATAATAAATGTATTTTTTTCAGATCATGACGGAATAAAAATCACATGCAATATAAGGCCAGGAGAAAATAGACCAAAAACCAATTGGAAACTAATTAATTTTATCCTAAAGAATGAATGGGTGAAACAGCAAATTACAGACAATTACTAATTTCATTCAAGAGAATGACAATAATGAGACCACATACCAAAATTTGTGGGATACAGCCAAAGTGGTAATAAGGGGAAATTTTATATCTCTAGATGCTTATTTGCATAAAATAGAGAAAGAGAAAATCAATGAATTGGGCTTGCAACTAAAAAAGCTAGAGAAAGAACAAATTAAAAACCCCCAATCAAATACCAAACTTGAAATCCTAAAAATAAAAGGAGAGATTAGTAAAATTGAAAGTAAAACAACTATTGAATTAACAAATAAAACTAAAAGTTGGTTTTATGAAAAAACCAACAAAATAGATAAACCTCTAGTTAATTTAATTAGAAAAAGGAAAGAGGAAAATCAAATTGTTAGTCTCAAAAATGAAAAGGGAGAACTTTCCACCAATGAAGAGGAAATTAGAGCAATAATCAGGAGTTACTTTGCCCAACTTTATGCCAATAAATTTGATAACCTAAGTGAAATGGAGGAATATCTACAAAAGTATAGATTGCCCAGATTAACAGAAGAGGAAATAAATTACTTAAATAGTCCCATTTTAGAAAAAGAAATAGAACAAGTCATTAATCAACTCCCTAAGAAAAAATCCCCAGGACCAGATGGATTTACATGTGAATTCTACCAAACATTTAAAGAACAATTAACTCCAATATTATATAAACTAGCTGAAAAAATAGGGAATGAAGGACTCCTACCAAACTCCTTTTATGATACAGACATGGTACTGATACCAGGTAAAACAAAAACAGAGAAAGAAAATTATAGACTAATCTCCTTAATGAATATTGATGCAAAAATCTTAAATAAAATATTAGCAAAGAGATTACAGAAAATCATTCCCAGAATAATACATCATGATCAAGTAGGATTTATACCAGGAATGCAGGGATGGTTCAATATTAGGAAAACTATTAACATAACTGACTATATTAATAACCAAATTAACAAAAAACATATGATAATCTCAATAGATAAAGAAAAAGCATTTGATAAAATCCAACATCCATTCCTATTAAAAACATTAGAGAGTATAGGAATTAATGGACTTTTCCTTAAAATAGTCAGTAGCATCTATTTAAAGCCATCAGCTAGTATCATATGTAATGGTGATAAACTGGAACCATTCCCAATAAGATCAGGGGTGAAACAAGGTTGCCCACTATCACCATTACTATTCAATATTGTATTAGAAATGCTAGCCTTGGCAATAAGACAAGAAAAAGATTAAAAGAATTAGAGTAGGTCATGAGGAAACCAAATTATCACTCTTTGCAGATGATATGATGGTCTACTTAGAGAACCCTAGAGAATCAACTAAAAAACTATTAGAATTAATCCACAACTTTAGCAAAGTTGCAGGATACAAAATAAATCCACAGAAATCATCAGCATTTTTATACATCACCAACAAAATGCAACAGCAAGAGATACAAAGAGAAATTCCATTCAAAATAACTATCGATAGTATAAAATATATCTGCCAAGGGAAAGTCAGGATCCATATGAGCAAAACTACAAAACACTCTCCACACAAATAGTCAGATCTAAACAATTAGAAAAACATCAAGTGCTCTTGGATAGGTCGAGAGAATATAATAAAGATGGCAATACTACCTAAACTAATCTATTTATTTAGTGCTATACCAATCAAACTCCCAAGAGATTATTTAACTGACCTAGAAAAAATAACAACCAAATTTATCTGGAAAAACAAAAGGTCAAGAATTTCAAGGGAATTAATGAAAAAAATGCAAATGAGGGTGGCCTAGCTGTACCAGATCTAAAACTATATTATAAACAGTGGTCACCAAAACCATTTGGTACTGGATAAGAAACAGAGCAGTGGATCAGTGGAATAGGTTAGGTTCACAGGACAAAATACTCAATGACAATAGTAATCTAGTGTGAACGACCCCCCCCCAAACACAATCTTAAGGGAATCACTTCTACTCTTCCCCTTTGACCAACATGAACTATGAAGAGGTGCCTGAAAATGCCTCCTGGCAAGGTGAACCCCAAAGAACTCCTCCCATTGTTACCTCTTTAACCTATACCTGACCTGACACTATCCACAATCAATTTCCTACACCCCAACATCTTATTTACAGAACCAAGAGACATTTGAACCATTTCCACCACATCCCAAATTCAGAATTATGTACATAACCTCACATGAACGTCATGTCTCCTCATGTGGATCCCGAATTAAATGGGTCCCTAGTCCCTGATAACAAGACCTACAAGATCATACCTCACAGGAGATCCCCAATACCCCAACAATCTGCACATAGCTACTAAGAGGCTGGCAATGGGGCGGGGAGGGGGGAGGAGAGATTTCAGCTTTATCCCCCTCCTAGAAACTGGATCAGGATCTCTGGACAATGGAGAACATGAGAGCTATATTATGTCCACTCCTCTTCCAATCCAAGTACTTCTGTTTGCTCTGCTTAATGTTTAGGTTAGGAAATGTCCCCATAGAACCCGACAATGTTATTTTTTCCTTCAACAGTGCTTTTTATCTCCCTTTCCTCAGCAATGTTCTCCCCTTAGATGGGCACTTTACTCTCAACCAAAACTCTCCCCCAAAGCCCCTTCACATTAGGGATGGGACGTGGGCCATTGTATTCTGCCTCGCTTATTTTGTCCTGCTTTACCTCTGCTGACTCATTTTTCCCCTCAATATTCCATAAGGTAGAAATCACCTTTAAATTTACCTATTGCAACCTTCTACATGGACAGGTGGGAAGGAGTCACAGACCTTAAATGAGTGGCTTAAGTAGAGCTAATATTTGACACCAGGGTCTTTGAGATTATAAATGCTATGCTCCAGTAAGTACAAAGGAGGAATACAGATAAAATGTTAGGAACTATAAGAAGGGAAGACCAATTCCAACAGAGGAGCTAGGGAAGCTCACTATTACACCTTTTTCAGATGTGTTCTGTCAGGTTGGAGCACCACACCTACTCTTAATTTTAACCTGCAGAGATCATCTATCCCTGATTCTCTTAAGGATTGGGTGCACTGAGGGAGCTGGGCCTTATGTGGTCCCTCACTCCAGGTCCCTGGAAGAGCTGGCCCCTCAGCAGGGTGCTTTCACATTGTTCACAATTCCCTTTGCTCCTTGTATTAAGGTCAATTCCTACAACTTTGAAGAGTCAGCTCAGGGAATTCTGTTTAATGTGAATAGTTCTACCAACCAGTAAAGGAAGGAGGTGAGGAGGGAGGAAGGAACCAAAAAGAACAAGAGATGAGAAAAAGAGCAACTAAGTAGGTGAAAACAACTGAAGCTCAATGAGCTACTAGAAATGAAGATGGTTTCAGAAAAACTTGAGAAGTCACATGAGCAAATGCAAAAGGAAGAGATCAGATGCAGAACATAACACAGAAATATATGACCAGCAAGCAAAATGCAGCCACTCTCATCAAGACAAGGGTACAAGACAATTTGTAAGCACCTATGAGGAAAACTTCTCTCCCCCATAGAGGGAATGGATGAACTCTTGAATACAGATTCAACTGGTGAACCCCATGCTGGCCTGGACTATGTCTAGGCTGGGTGAGGGATTATGAGGTTATCTCTTGGAACGGAACCTCCAGGGCCCAAGTGGAGAACAGAGAGATGACCAAGAACAGCAACCAGGAGGCACCAGAAATGGACACTCAGCACTCATCTATAGACCAAACAAAATGACCAATGGGAACAAGCCCCCAAGTTAGACAATGGGAGATGCCATGGAGTTCAAGGTCTCATCTCTCAGATCACTTGACTCAGGAGAATACTTTGCATCACATACAACATCCCATTCCAGGCAATAGCCCTTCCCTATATCCATCATCAAGAGTTGTACAAACAAGAACAACCGCCATTAACCCCAAGACAGACTCTTCAGCTCTCATTGACTTTGAAAAGAAAGCTGAAGAGGCAGGCCAGAATGTCCCTCAGGATATGCCCCAGGGTGTATCTTATACTGATGTGTTTTTAACTAAAGTGAATCCTGTTGGAGTCTCCCAAACTCAACAACATGGATTGCACAAATCGTGACAAGTCCTAATCCAATACAAAATGAGAACAGCTAACACCGTACTTCCAGGAGATCCCCAATAACCCAACACCCTGCACCCAGAATCCAAGGACCTAGGAATGCTACACCCCATTCCAGGCTGTGTTTATTCCCACTTCTCTACCCAAAGGGCACTCACCATCCTTATCCCCACCTGTTTTTCTTATCTATATCAAAAACACAAAAACCTAAAGGAAAGACATCAGTTTTCTCAAAACAGCCATCTCATCCTTTAGTTCAGACAAGTTTAACCTGTCAGAGGCCATGCCTGGGGTCCCTAGAATCCTGCTTTCCCAGCCTCATTCCATCTTTTTTCTCATGATTTGGACAAATCCAAATAAACCAACATTTTTTAAACAAGTTTTGAGATGTCATGTATCTGAAGGTCAGAGGAAAACCGTGGGGTATCACCCATGAAAATGCACAGAACAAGATCGAGCAGAAGGTGTATCTGATGGGCATGGGGAGGAGGAGGAATCTCAGCTACCCACTATTAGTCCCTCCTCCTCAAGTTGGACCAGGACCTCTGGCCAATGGAGCACACAAGAGAAACTATGTCCTCTTCTCTTCCAATACAAGTACTTCTCATGTTTCTTCTGCTTAATGTTTAGGTCGGCTTAGGAAAGGTCTCATCCCCATAGAAAGCACAACTAAATAAAGAAATAATGTTGTCACATCCTATGTGCTTTTCTTCAGCAATTCTCCCCCCTTAAAAGGGCATCCAACTACTGATGACCAAAACCCTCCCATAGAAGCCCTTTACATTAAGGATTAGATGCAAACCACTGTACCCTTGATTTTCCTCCCTTCCTCCATTCTGTTTGACCTCTGCTGACTTGTTTTCTCCCCAAATATTCCATATGGTATAAGTCACCTTAAAGTTTTTCTCCTGAAAAACTCTAAATGCACAGACGGAGTGTAATAGCCAGACTTTAAATGAGTGGATGAAGCAGAACTAATATTTTACTCCAGGGTCTGACTACAAATGTTATGGTCTGGCCACAGCAAAGGAAAGGTGCAGATCAAGTGTTAAGAATTACAGAAAGGGAAGGTCAACTGAGAGGAGTTGGAGAGGCTTACCCTTATGCCTTTTCAGGCTGTCAAATTGGAGCATATTGCTTACATCCAAGAACTCCAACCTGCAGAGATCTCTTAATTCTGTTAAGGATTTGGGGATACTGAGGGAATAGGGAATTGATTCTTTATAGAACTAGCCACCTTGGCAGTGAGATTTCTTATCTCCTAAGCCACTAAGGAGAATTTATTTCTTTGAACACTCAGTTTGTGGAATTTTAACGTGAATATCTATCTTGCCAGTGAAGAATGGAGGTGATGAGAAAAGAGGGAGCCAAAGGAAGAACAGGCAGAAAAACAGCAACTATAATCCATCTGACTCATTATGCTATTTAGAAATGATGGGGAGAATGATTTCACAGAAATACGCCGTCTTATAAGACCTGACAGAATGTGAACTGCACAGAACCAGAGAACAATCGCAGCAAGATAGCACAGTGACCAACTGGGCAAAACTTAATTATTCTGGTCAAGATCTTGATCCAAGAAAATTCCAAAGTACCCACGATAAATTAGTTCCCCCCACTGAGAAATGAACTCGAGTGCCTATTAAACCACATTTCACTTTGTGTGTGTGTGCTTGTTTCTGCAATCTGGATAATATGAAAATGTTTACAATGACTTTTCATGAATATTCGCTATAATCTTGCTTTTTCAAGGAGTTAGTGAGGAGAGCAAGGAAGGAAGTGAGACGCTTAGGAAATTTTCCTTCCTTATAGGCCACACAAATAGCTATAAAAGAAAGAACATGGACTAAAGCCCAGGTGGTCACAATGACTTAGTTTCCCCAAATAGAACATGTCAGACCTGCCTCCAGCACATGGTGGCTTTGAGCCAATACATGGCCATGCCCCACAGAAATGTCTTTCTTCCTTCCCGTGGAGCAGCTTCAGATGAATGGAAGGCCATTGGACCAGCAGCTATATGGAGCCCTCATGAGTCTGTTTCCAAAGGGTCACTTAGAGTAGCTGTCACTCAGTCACTTAGCCTCATCTCTTCCATCCAGGATGACCAGAAATGGTTAATGAACTTTGTAATATGAATTATTCACTTTTTTCTTCCATTTAATCCCCTCTGCTTCAAACAAGATAAGCTTTTTTTTAAACTTATATTCAACCAAACAAGTATTTGTTAAATACCTTCCATATGCTAGGTACCAGCTACATAAACATAGCTATGACTTCGAGGATGTTTTTTCCAACTCCTAATTATGCTGTCAAGTCGGATTCTGAGCTCAGCCATCTCTCAGAATTCTGGTCTTTTTTTTTTTTTTCTGATTAAAGCTTTTTATTTACAGAACATATGAATAATTCTTCTACATTGACCTTTTCAAAACTGAATTATTCACTTTCTGAGGAGTATGAGAGCAGACCAGAAACACCTTCCAGCAGCATCTTCAGGTATATCCCTCCCTTTATGCATTTTCTTTGAATCCCAGACAGATCCATTAACCTACCTTCAGCAATTCCATTGAGTGATGAAAGACCCAAGGAGTAGAGGAGGTGCAATTCCTGGCACTGATGGACCCTGACCCAACCCCCAATGGCATGAACAGGCTAAAGATAGCAGGCAGCTGGCAGGAGCTTGCTTCAAGTGCCAATCTGATCCTGGGGAGCCCTGTCACTGGGGAAGGCCATTCCCCTCTCAGTGCAACCTCATTCAATCCTGAACAGGGCACAACCTTGTTAGAAAACAGCAAGCCAGCCTCCCAACCAGGAGGGCCTGGGTTTCCAAGCAAGCCTCTGAGCCTTACTAGCTCTGGAGCCTGGCCAAGTCCCCTCATACTCAGAGCTTGAGGGCCCACAGACCTTTACTTGTGGCAATGGTGCCCAGCTGCAAGGCATGGGCAGAAAGAGGTGCCAGTGTTGGGGAGATCATAGCTCCTTCGCTCAACGAGGCTGGCAGTGGTGCCCTCCAAGAGCTGTGGGGAGAAGTGTGACAGAATGAATATCTCGGCCCAGCATCCCTGCCTTCACGTGTCACCCAAAGCAGGAAGGCTCTCCCTCAGTAAGACACGGAGAACAGGGCTCAAGGATGGACTCAACATATCTGTCCTCCTTCCTTCCGTCTGATCCTTCCCTAGGTCATACAGACTGCCATTCAGGACCAAGGAAAGCTCCCTTCACTGTGAGCTTGGATGGGCAGAGCTCTCTTCACGTCTCCTGTGCCCACTGGAGGATAGCAGAGACCTCAGCCTTCTGTACCCAAGGGGAGGGAGAAGACCCAGAGTCTATTCAGGTCCTGCTGAACATGTGGGCCTGCCCAGATGTCCTGGCTGCCAGGGCAGGACTCTGTCATCTGGAAGGCTCTAACACAGCATCTCTATAAGGAGGATGTCCCAGGAAGCTAGGTGCAGGGCCAGGGAAAGATGCAGACTTGGAAAAGTTTGTGCAAGTCTTTCCAGGAGGTCAACCAGTTCCCAGGGGGTGACCCCATCCCCTGCCCATTTCATCAGGGTTTGGAAAAAATGCGTCCTGCTCATATGCTGACCATGGAGGCCTTGAAGCTCAGTCCCAAGGCTAAAGACCCTCAGGTAAGTACTGTGCCAAGGGATGCAGCAGCCACACTGATCAAGCAGGGCACTTCACGGCCACCAACAGTCACAGCCCCTCCTATCTCTGGAGGGCACCAAAGGGAACGCCAGAGTAAAGTCCATGGTTCTCTCTCCTTGGCTAATCATACAAGGGACCCTCCCCATCTGGAGCCCTATGTGGGGATGGGACAAGGAGTGGAAGAGAAGGGGAGAGAGCTTCTAAGAACAGACTCTCAGCCCTTTGGTCACCGTTTCACTTGCCACGTTCCAAGGGGCAAACAATTGGATCCCCATACCTAGGTAGAAGCCTCCCTGGTTTAGTCAGGTGCTATTCTACCTATTCACTTAAAATGGACCCAACACTGGTCACCTGGAGACTAAAGAAACAGGCCAGAAGAGCCCTCTGGAGATGCCAAAGGCAATCCTATGAACCCCAAGAACTTCCATCTAAGGCTAAATCCACAGTACATTGTAAAGCATCCACAAAGGTCTACCTGGAGTCACCCCATGGCAGCCCATGTCTCTAACCTCCCTCCTGATTCAAAGGACTCAGGGGAATATTTTGAAAATTAAACCCCAAGAGATCTCATGTATTCCAACTCCAGTTATGAAATACCTCACTGGAAAAAGATGACCTGGAAAATAGATCCAGAAGAGACAATTTAAAAATTAATGACCTACTTGAAGGCCATGTGGGGGAGGGGAAGCATTCTACATGAGGTCATTAAAGAAAATTGTCCCAATATTCTAGAAACAGTAGTAAATAGTGATTGCAAGAATCCTGATCACCTTCAGAAAGGGATCCCTTAAGGAACACCCCAAGAAACGTTGCAAAACGCCAAAACTACAAGGTTGAGGAAGGAGGCAGGAAAGTGCCTCCAAAAGTTCAATCTTAATGAAGGAGGCAGGGAAGTGCTTACTCTCAAGGGAGAGCTAGGGATGGAGTCTGGGAAAAGACATCTGGAGCCTAGGCTGGCTGGACATTCTTGTGCAGGACCAGATGGGACCAACTGTGTGGTGCTTTCTAACGCTGACATTCTGGGAACACTCTGGGGTTGGCATCCAAGGCCTAAGAATAAGATTGACAAAGAACAAGCTTAGGAAACTTTCCCTCCCTTGGTCTTTCATAAATAATTATGGGGAGACAGCATCTATAGTGAAGGGGAAAACTTGAGACCTTCCAAGCAACCAGAGTCCAAGATGTCACCTTGAGTTGCTGATTCCCCATGCAGAAAATGGCAAACCTGTCTCCCCGCCAAGAGTCAAATCAACTGCAAATGGCAAAATCCCATGAAATGCCTTCCTTCTGTCCCCAGAGCACTTTTGTAAATGGAAACCAATTAAGGAATGCCCTCTCGAGGGATCCCTCTTCCCAGAGGGTTACCTAGAGAATCTTCATTATCTCAGAAGACTTTGGCCATTTCTTGCGCCTCCAGGAACATCAGAAATGGCTGCGGAGCTTGGTAAAAAAACAATCATTTGGTTCTACAGAAGTAAGAGTCCAGCAGCAATACCAGATTCTGATATAGGATCTTGGGCATTATCCTCTGCCCTTGAACAGTCTTGATTCATTGAATCCCAAATAGATCCTTTTTCTCACCCCCAAGTCAACCCATTGAGGGTTCCCTGCTCTAAGTAGTGATGGAAGAGTTAAGGAATGGAGGTGCCCCTCGGCACAGCTGAACCCTGATCCGGTGCCCCTGGTATGAGCTCAGTCAAGACAACACTCAGCTGGCTGCAGCCCATTTCAAGTGCCCTGATCCTTGGGAACTCCATGCCAGGGGAAGTCACTCCCCTATCAAGTTCATTTCTAAGTGGGTAAAACCCATCTCCAAGCTAGGAAAGCTGCTGGCTCTGGAGCTCTGGGCCACCCATTTGATCTCAGACCTCCATTTGTAGAAAAGGTGCCCAGCTGCAACTCAAGAGCAGACATTAGTGCCGGTGACCAGATCATCATGCACTAGGGCTCTCTCAAAAAAAAAAAAAAAAAATGGCACTGGGAACATCAAAGAGTTGTTGGGGCGGGGGCTTCAAGGCACAGGAGAGCAGAGAGCAACAATGTTCTTAAAGCTCCAACCCCACTATCACTCTTTCATGCCAGACCTCCAGAGCAGGAAGCTCTGTCCAAAAGACCTATTAATAGGACCTGCAGAACAGGGCTCAAGAGGAGGACCAGCAGGGCTGTCTGCCTGCCCTTCCCCAGGGTCACAGAGCACAGCATCCAGGATCCTCTCATGGTTACCTTGAGCAGAGTTCTGAAAGACTATCCAGGAGGCCGACCAGTAAAGGCAGGGTGACGCCATGCCCCCCAATGTAGGGCCTAGAAAAAGTCCTGCCCTTTGCACATGTCTGCGTGGAGACCCCAGGCATGAAGCCCTTGATGCTGAGGCCACAATTAGTCAACCCTTAGGTAAGTAGATCAGTCCCTCAGCTAAGGCAGGGCATCTCAGGGGACAACCATTAGCCCTTTCCATGATTCTCCCTTTGGCTAAAAATACAAGTGACCCTGGTCTCCATCTGCAGCCCCACTTGGGGGAAAAAATAGGAACAGGACATGGAGAAAACTTCTAAGAACAGACTTTCAATCGTTTCTTTAACTCTTAGCTGAATTTCTCTACTGGCTCAAGACCTGGAACCTCAGGCCTGAGTGGACTCTCTCCTGGCTCAGCCGGGTGCTGCCCTGGCTGATCACATAGAAGGGACCTACCCCTGATCACTTGGAGAACAGAGAAACAAGCCCCAAGAGACACCACGGGCAATCCCATAGCTTTCATCTAGGGCCAAAAACATATGTTAGGAAGCCATCTACACAGATCTACCCCAGGCCCCATAACAGCCAATGACTCTTCCACCCAGGCTGATTCAGTAGACAGGAGAGAATACTTCAAAATGTAAACTCCAAGAGATTTCATGAATTGCAAACCCAGAGATGAACATCTCAATCATGAAACACAGGAGATCTCAGGGCCCACCCAAAGAGATCACATGAAAAACTTTATTTAAATATCCCAATTGGCAGGACAGAACATAACTATTCTTATCCCTTATGTCTCAAAGTCCATACCATGTCATTCCTTGGCAGCTGGGACCTCAGAAAGCAAGAAATACAGAACACCCCAAAAGGACAATATGAAAGATTCCATGAACCTCAAGTACTCCTCTCAAATCACTTGATCCAGAAGACAGCTCCCCAACAGAAACCACAGAACTCACAGTAGCCGATGGAAGTTCTCTAGAGATAGCATGTGGGACAGATGAGAACAGGTCCAATTATCTACACCAGTAGCTCTCTTTACCATTAATGCTTTTAACCTAATGGGGATGAATTCGCATGGCTTTTCCACCTTTTGATCTGATTTTTCTGGCATAATATGACAAATCTGGAAATATATTTAGAAGGATGTACAAGTTTAACAAATGTCAAGTTTCTTACTATCTTGGGGAGAGGGGATGGAAAGGAAAAGATATTAACACAATTTTTTTTAAATGTCAAAAACTTATCCTTTATGTCAATAAATGTCAAAAACTGCATCTCTTTAGAAAAACGATGTTATTGATTTAAAAAAAGAAAAAAAAAAACCAAGTTCAATATCACTGCCTTTATGTTAGACCTCAAATGGGAAAGGCATGCAGCAGGGCAATAAGGCCTGGAGAGCAGGATTCCAAGTTCCATATATACCAGCACCAGTTGCTTCCATTTGAATTGTCTTAGGAAGATTCTGAAAATCACCTGGCACTATAAGACAGCGGACACTAATCTACCAAGTGTCCAAATTTACTTTAGGGAACACAACTCTTGTGTTGGCAACACTGTACAGATATCAAATTACACTTGCCAAAACAATTATTTTATGGAGAACTCACACAAAGAAAGTGCTCACAAGATGGTCAGAAAAAGGTATACAAGATACACTAGGAATCGTGTAAGAACTTTAGAACCAATTCTACGATCAGGAAGACACTGGCACAGGACAGCCCAGAATGCTGTGCTTTTGTCAGAGGATCTTTGACCAAAGCAGAACTGAATTGGCCCAAAAGAAGCACCAGATATGTAAAAACTGGAGAAGCTACCCCAAATGATTGTATGAACTATTTGGGCCCAACCTCTGGCAGAGCCTTCTGGGATCATAGTAGTCTCATCAGCCTATCATACATACTGCAACAGGATTCTACAAAGTGATGTCACTTTGGTGCTCCTGGAAGAGGCCCAATCAACCCCTAGTGCCAGCTTAGGCCTTGGCAGACCTGTCCATTGGGAAATCCGCTGCCCACTCAATGCATCCTCCATTTCTGAACTAGGCAGAACCTTGTTAGAGCAGCAAACCACCTCCAAGTCAAGAGGGCCTGGATTCAGTGAACTGCCGAACCTTACTGGTTCTAGAGCATGGTCAAATCCCTTGACCCCTAAGAATGTGCAGCCATTGAGACCTTCATCTGTAGGAAACACACCCAGCCACAAGAAAAAGATAGAGGGAGGTGCCAGGGGGAGGCAATCCCAGCTTCATTCTTTCCCCAGAAAATGCTGCCACTTGGTGACCTCAAAGAGCAGTGTGGGAGAAGTGGACAATGACGCCCTTGACCATCTGAATGCAATACCACTGCATTCATGTTAGATCATCTTTATTTGATACAAATAAGGATCTAGAGAAATAAAATTTCCCTTAATGACCACACCTGGGCAGCATTTCACAAATTCTGCTGTGTTGTTTCAATGTCACTGTCTGGAATAAAATTCTGCATTGTTTATCATTTGTTATTTCACCTATTCATCATTCCTCCTAGATTTCAAAGGAGGATAGTCCTCAGTCCAAAGGGCAATAAGACATGATGAGCGGGCTCAAGAACAGACTCAGCTTGTTGGGCCTGCTTCTTCCAGGCTCTATCCTTCCCCAGGATCACTGGACAGCATCTAGGCCCAGGGAAAGACCCATTCACTATCAAATCACCCCATTTCTTTAGTGTCACAGAGAGTAGGGAACCCTGGGTGAGGCTTAAAATCCATTAGTCCAATAGGGAACTGTAATGATGTGTCTGGTTTGGCTCTTCAACCCAACATGGCACATGACAACAATGACCAAAAGTCTACTCTAGTCACACCATGGCAACTAGTGCCCCTTTCCTACATGCTAAATCAAGAAAAACAAGATGACATCTCACAACTTTTACTCCACAAGGTCCCATGGATCACACTCTTCTCTACTTCAAGGTCCAGTCCTTGTGGATCCTTGGTAGCCAAGACTATCTTAGACCTAGAAACACAGGAGCTCATCCCCAAAGATACCCAGAGGGAGATTCCATGGACCTCAAGGCTTCTCCTATCTCAGATCACTTGACTCAGAACACCTTGCAACAGGCACCACACACCATCCCCTATCAGTGTCAGCATCTGGGACACAGGAGACAGTCCCCATTATCAACTCCATGACATTTCTTCTATTAATGCTCTTAACCTAATGCTCACAAAGAGGGAGGTTAAGAACACACCTCAAGATCAACCACAAAGATCACTTCCAATCTTAGTCTTTAATCAATATGAAGACTAAGGACTTTATGTGGAACACCCCCAAGATAAACTCAAGAGCACCAAGTCTACTTGTCCATTTCTTCAACAAGAATCATTAAAAAGCAGCTAAAAATAGCCCCTAATATAAATCCCAGGGGCATTCCATGAATCCCAACCTTCATTAACACCCTCTTAAGTGTCCCAGGAGAATAGGCTTAAGGGTTAACCTTTAGGCTATCTTGCAGATCTCAAGCCCTTTGATTTATAGGTCCAACCACTTTACACAGCATATAGCAACCCAAATCCATGATAAATTCACAATTATTCCATTACAGTAATATCTCCAGACATTCGGCCAGAGACAGGAACAAAACCTCCAACATCCCCAGGAGGAAAAAATAATAAAAGCTGGAAATTGACTGTATGCTGCTAAGTTGGAGAATAGCTGAATAAATTATGGCATGTGAATATGACAGAATTCTTTTTCCATAAGAAATGATGAGCAGACTTATTTCAGAAGCCTGGAAAGACTTGATGAGGTAAAGAGAATGAAGTGAGCAGAACCAACAGAATATCATACATAATAATACATCATCATCTTCTCAATGTGACTGTTTCAAGACAATTCCAATAAACTTGGAATGGAAAATGCTGTGTGCACCCAACAAAGAGACAAATGGAGACTAAATTACTAGTGAATATTTTTACCTTTCTTTCCCATTTCTTTATCGTGGTTTCCTCTCCTTTGGGTCTCAATTTTCTTGTACATGATAATAGAAATGTTTAAAAGGATTGTACATGTTTAAACTCTAACTCTTCCTGTTTCTTAGAAAGGGGAAAGTCACATGGTCAATCTCCCAAGACACAGTATGATACCCTTGTTCAGAGTGTGGGCACTGGATTTGAACAAAGAGACAGCTGAAAACATCATCATCCCCACTGGCTCCTGTCTATTGGTATCTTTTTACTACTACTCCCAACATTACACCCAGAGCAGAGCTTTAAATCTCCTCCCTTGGCTATTATGCATTATGAAGAGAACTGAAAACGACTCTCTACCCCATCATCCCAAGGGGATTGCCTCTACTCTTTTTCCCTTTGATCAACATGAGAAGAGATACCTGAAATCATCTCCCGGAAAACTGAACCCCAAAGAACTCCCACTGTTACCTTTTTAACCAATACCTAACCTGACACCATCCACAGGCAATTCCCTACACCCCAATATCTTATTTCCAGAGTCGAGACCTTTCAATCATTTCCACCACCATCCCAAATTAGGGTGAACATCATCTCTCCCCATGTGGGCTCCTAGACTCCTTTTTCTTGACCTCATTCCACCTTTTTCCTAGCTGAATATAACCAAATATATAGAGAGCCTGCTAATTATGTTATCTACCTAGAGATCAAAAGGAAATGACAGGAAAAAAAAATCACATGGAAGAGAATTATGATCTAGATCTGAGGTCTAATGGAAACTAAAGGGACCTCAGCTGAAACAGCTTCTGGCCAATGAAGCACACAAGATCTAAACTATACACTCTTCCAATCCAAAGTTCTTTACGTTGTTTACTCTGCTAGTGTCTATGAGCTCGTAGCAAACTAAGCCCAGTATACCCTGGCCTTTATAAAATTCTCAGGTCATTTCCTCAGCAATTCTGCTCTCAAATGGGATCCTAGATCTCTGGTCTCAAACAGAAGTTGAGATTAGAATTTGATGAAAGCCATTACCCTCTTGCCTTCTTACCTTAAGTCTCTTGTCCCTTCAGGTATAGCTTCCATGGTCCACATTTTTGTCTACCCTTCATATGCTCCACCCCTCCCACCCCATACTCCAGATTCTTCTTACTGGCAATTCAATGTCGCCAGAAAAAAAAAAAAAAATCAATTCTCCAGGCCCAAAATACACAAGGTTTTACATTCAGAATGTCTCCCCTGTCCACATCACACGTATCAATTTCACAAGTATTAAAACCCCTAGTTGTCAAATATTGGGGATAAAGATAAATATCCTGTTGTAAGTTCAGAGATTACAATATAAATCATAACAATTATGGTAAAATGGTCCAAAAACTTTAAGCTGGAAGATTTAGACATTATATAATTCCTAAAAGAAACAATCCCCAAGGTTATGACAGGGTTAAAATGAGATGTAATTTGACTCCAGGCTTTCAGTTAGAAGAGTAGATGTCCCAATTCTATCAAGTTGAACCAGCTTACTAAACTGTCCCCCAGCCACTCCATCCTACAGAGATCTTCACTGAGCCTTTAAACAGTAGTCTGCACCCTATAATGAGGTTGAGCATTCTTTACAAGACCACTTTACTTAAGTGTTCAGGACCCTGGAAAAGGGAGTCATCTGCGTAAGACAGTTTGAGATGCTTAGCACACATCTGTTTCCTAGATTCCCTCCAAACACCAAATTCCCATTAACTTTGAAGTCCTTCATCCTCCACACATTCTCTCAGCTTTGCTCTTATTTACATTCCATTTAATCATGTTGTTCCAAATATTGTCCAGACTCCTTTTTTACACCTGGTTTGAAGAAATCTCAAATGACCTATTAGTCTTCTTTCCTCCCCACCCCCACCCATCCCATTCCCAATTGGATTACATATATATTTTCCAAAGAGATAGCAAACTATTTTCTTTGTATGTGACTACAGCCACATCACTCTCTTGTGGTCCCCCTCTGTGGTCAGTTCATCAGTAAAGGGGGTGTCCTAAGTGAACTGTGAGCAGCTTTCATAAATATTATGATCCTATGAAAATTCACTTTAGAGATGTGGCCAACACTGACTAAAATGGTAACTGGGTTATTCTGTATCCTCTCCTACAAGGTCACCAGCTGATCCTGCCTTATTTTATTATTTGTCTAAATGCCCAGCACCTGGACTTACATACAATAGGTGTTAGGGTGAACCCAAACCCAAGAACGATCATTTGAGAGTCAAATACCAGCAAAAATGGAAGAAATGAAACAGACCAGACAACAAAAGGTTGTAGCCAGGGGATGCATGGACTGGGGAAAAAGCAAAAGCTCACTTATGGGAGGAAAAAAAAATGTCCTTGGTCCAGTTAGTTGTTTCATAGGATGCAGGTGGTGTCTTTTCAACATATCCTCAATGCTTGAATGACAACGAATGTCCTTCCTTGCATCCCAACCCTAATCCCCCAATGTGAAGAACAGCAGACAACCATAAAAGGTGATCAAAACACAATTACTGATTCATAGTTTCACTATTAGAAAACTAGATCACGAATAATTTAGTGACAAGATTTTCATAATTGGTTAAATTCTTAACATAACTGGAAAGTAGAAACTACAATGAAGTACTTTTTACCATATAATCAATATATAACCCTCAATTTATGACAATTTTTTTTAAACACTGATTGATAGCATATCCCATTTCCTATTTCATTAAAACTCCCAGCACAAATTAGCCATCCTGCTGAAAGGACCCACGATGCCCTTTCCCCAAATAGAAACCAACTCTTCCAACTCACTATGGTGAACTACGACACAAAAGCCTCTCCCCCCTTGCCAAAGGGCCCAGGAAATAATCTAAGGGATTCAATGTCACACACTGCCTTAAGCCACAGGTCTTCCCAGAGAGATGGTCTGTCACTCGTCTTTTCCTCCCCTCATCTTCAGCAAAGCACTGGGGAGATTTAAGTGAGGAGCTGACACTTGGGGAAAAGCTAGGGGCCATGCATCCACATCTCTGAAGACCACATTTTATAGACACTTGTACCTAAAGTGATGCAGCTGTTAAATCTCTTTTCAGCAACTGGGGAAACATTGCCAGGACAAAAAGGACGTCCAGATAAATGTAGAGATGGGGTGACAGGGACTTGCCTTTCTCACTTGACCTCTTCCTAAAGAGAGAGAAAGGCACAACCTTCACAGTGTTTCTTTCAGAAGGCCTTGTTTCTCCAGTCAATTCTGAAATCTATTGAAGAACTGTGACTAAGTCAATGGGGAGCTGGCTTGGTTCTCCCCTTCTCCCACATAACATCCAAGTCAAAACAAATAATAGCTGTTTTGTTCTCTTCCCCCACCCCACCCCCTAAAAGAGGTATAATCCCTCAATTTCACCCAAGGAAAGTAAAAAATCAAGACTGTTATAAGCTTTCTCATGGTGTGAGAGGAACCTGAAGAGGCAAGATGGAAACCAAAGAGGCAGAAATTCAAAAAATATTCAGAAAGGGCAACTAAAACAGATTAGAAGACAGAATTGGCAGTGTCCATCCAGAGGCCACAATCTACCTCCAATGTTGAAAGCCACAGATAATGCCAAAAGCAGCTTGGA
>JAJPUD010009883.1:2419-69230 GCA_023553655.1 Myrmecobius fasciatus | reverse complement strand
TTCCTTCTTAGGTTGTTTTTTTCTTCTCTTTCTAGATCTGATGTTTCTTGTGCAGTAAGATAACTGTATAGATATGTATACATGTATTGTATTTGTCATATAATTTATCCTATCTAGCATGTATTAGATTACCTGTCATCTAGGGGTGGGGAGTGGGGGGAAGGAAAGGAAAAGCTTGGGAAAAAAAAGTTTTTTTGCAAAGGTCAATGTTGAAAGGTCACTCATATGTTTTGTAAATAAAAAGCTTTATTAAAAAAAAATGAAAAGTGGACCAAGAGTCCAACTAAGTGTTGGAGCTGGGCTTGAAGGTAGGAAGCAGAGTTTGGAATAAGTAACATTTTGGTAACAAGGCTTTTGGTGAGTTTATTTTAACAAACAAGGTTTCAGAGGAGATGATCAGGGAGCAGAATATCAAATAAAGCATGTCAGGGCCATCATTAAGGACAGTGATGATCCAGGGAAGTTCAATAGATGAAAAGATTAAAACATCCAGGACATAGGCTTTGGTGTGGACAGTAATGCTATGTGGAAGAGGTATCTAAATGACTTTCCCCCTTTTTTAAGTAGACAAAACAGGAGAACATTTCTGCAGGATAAAGAAACTTTGTGAGACCTGTACCTGAAATTTCAACCAGTACAGGGTAATGCCTTGCATCTCCAGGGGTTGATATTGGAAGAAATAAATGGAGATGTGGGGAGGGTAGAAACCTGGGAAATCATTCAAAATTAATTTGAGAGCTAATTAAATGTAATTGATGTGTTGCTATGCATGCATCTCAATGAGCTTTACTTTTCTTTCTTTCTATTTTTTAAACCAGATTCTCCTCAGAGATGCTACCCCAGCAAATCTGAAGGTAACTTGGCCAACACAGAGTTAGTATATCTGAGTATAATTTAATCTCTGCTGTTCTCTCAGGTAGCTTCTTTCTGGGTCCAGTAACAACTTGCACACAGAATTATAAAATCAGAGTAACAGAAAGGACTTTGGGAGGTCATCCAGCTGCTATTAAATCTTAAGCTTTTCTAGAATTGATTATAGGTCACTTTTATTACAGATTTATTTTCTAATGAGCTAATATCCCTCTCCATTTCCTGCCAGCTTTCATTTGCAAATATAATGATCATCCTCTCCATTTTACAACTAGATGATGTTATTTAGGTGTCTACTTGCCCTCTGAAAATTCTGTATTTTTTGACTTAAAATTAAAGTCCTAGAAGGCAGAAATCAAGGTATATATCCATGCATTGTGAAAATAAAACAAATGACTGCTTACTACCTACTGCAATCAGATTTGGCCAGGCCAGTCTGTAGAGGTAGAAGGTGGTAGTAAAGTTAACAAGGCACCTGTCTGCCTTTTTCCTCAGAAGTTGTTTAGAGTCAACTTATATAAATCAGAGTAGCTTGGGTTCCTAACCCAGTGCTTCTAAACTAGAATATGTACTTCAGAGTTTTTACAGACAAGACACACACACATATACACACACTTATGTATGCATGCATGTGTGTATTATGCATGTATGCACACATTATATATGCATGAATATGTACATATTCATGCATAGATATGCATTAAATACATATATACACATTATATACATGCACATATACATATGCATACATGGATATGAATTATATTATACATACATATATATATGTATATATATATACACACACATACATACATACATACATGCACCCAAGTATATACACATATAGAGGATAAGAACCAGGTGAAAGATATTTAAAGCAGAATAGGAATCTTCAGAAGTTTGCTTATTTGCATGGTTCTTATATATTTATATATGTGTTCTTTTATGTTGCATGTAGTAACTGTAACTATTAGGTAATAATTGAATCTCTCAGGACCCTAATTTTCATGTCCTGTAAAATGACTAGATGGGACTAGATGAACTTTGAGGCACCTCCTGCTCAGAATCGATGACTATGATTCTGGGAGAGAAATCACAGAACTTAGACACCTACTATGTATTGAAATATGACTCCAAAATATTCCTTGATAATAAGTATGATTTTTTGTGAGCTAGCTTTGTGGCTAATGACTAGAAACTACAAATGCTATAAATAGGGACAAAAATTTACTAAGATTATTTTCTGTGTTCATAGTGAAAAGAGCTACAGTGATTTTTTTCATGGTTTGAGCCAGCTGGGGCAAGCGCAATTCCCATTTTCTTTTTTTTAACCTTTTAGACTAATTATGTCTATGGAGACTTGTCACTGTTCCCTCTTTAACTTACAAAAACAGTGCTCCAGAAGGTGTGACTTCCTTCCTTCTGTCATATAGTTGGTAGGTGTTATCTCTGTCTCTCTGTCTCTCTGTCTCTCTGTCTCTCTCTCTCTGTCTCTCTCTCTCTCTCTCTCTCTCTCTCTCTCTCTCTCTCTCTCCTTACTACTTTCCTTACAATATACAAAATGTTGTATATTGGTGATTCGATGGTGATGACATTAGAGGTGAAATCTAGACATAAAGGCAGGATTTTTTAAAAGAGGTATAGCTCCTATTTGGCTGGAAGATTGATGGTAGAGTTTTTGAACTGAATTTAAACTTTATAGTTTTTGAATCTGTTTCCTCTTGACTAGATATGACTCCATGGTTCTTCCCCAAGAAAAACAATTCTGAAAAACCAAGAAGAGAAATCTGAATGGCTCTTAATATATCAAATAATTCTTATAAAACAATTCTTTGATGCTATATGCTAAAGATCAGAAATACACAGATTAAATTTCCTCAGGGACATTTCTACAGAAAAAGGACATTAGTGAAAATTCCTCTTGGACTTTGTCTATTTCCAAATGCATTTTAAATAAGAAGAAAACAAAACTGAAAATAGACATTTATCAAATTCAAAAGTATCATGCCTCCATCTGTCAAAAAGACTATGTATTTTACTTTATTTTTTTCCTTAGTGTCTTTACCTTGATTCCTTGAATACATGTCAGATCACTTCTCAGTTCTCTAGGCAAATGTGAGATTATGGGCTACAAAAAAGGCATATTCATAGAAGGATTTTCTTATCTGGATGTTTGCTAAAATGAAATCACAGATGCAATCCTCATCTGTATTTATCTATTATCATGTAATTAATCTATATGCTAACTATTGATCATCTAATTAATTCATTTTTATCATTTATCATGTATTAATCTATTTGCCTATCTACCTACTATCAAATTGATTTATCTATATTTGTTTATCATGTCACTTTATTTATTCCTCTACTTTTATTCAACTGTTATTTAATCAATTTATCTATATATTTCTATCATCTATCATCACTAGCTACGTGTTTGTCAATTTATCACTCTATCCATCTCTATCAACTTCATCTACCACATTTCGAGTTCCAATTGAACATGTCCAAATAATATCAAACTTATCAATAGAAAAGATCCATTTGACTGCTTCCATAAAATGGTGTTCCTTCTTTATCATTCTCTGATTAGATTCCATGCCGTGGTTTGTCAAACATAAATAGGAAATGTTCTATTAAAAAAACATTTATCTTCTTTCTTTTTGCTACCCCTCTCATTTCTGTAATTTCTTCTCAAAATATGTGAATAAGCTTCCAAGAAGAAAATGTAATTGACTTATTATGAAAAGTTTTATGACATTGCTATGGTTTTTTTCTGAAGATCAAAATTACAGTTTTTGCATCATTTATGACATTATATAAAGTATTACATAACATTTTAGGGAGGCTTAAATGAAGCAACACTTGGCTATATTGGACTAGAACAATCTTCATTATTAAAGTCAATTGAGCATGCACTTGGCTTTCCAGACATGTCATAAATTTATCATTTTAATAAAGTTTTCTTGTAGGAAAATAAACAAATAAGCAAAAAACAATAACACTTTTAAGCAGAGTTTCAAAGCAATTTATAACCCAATCTATATATTTAGATATACTTGTTGGATGTTGAAAAGTTTTGTAATCTCATATTATCTGATGAACATCTAAATATCTAGATGTTTGTCTGATGCATAGCTGTCATTATATTATTTAACTACATATCCATACATGCAGATAGATAGATAGACAGACAGATAGAAAGAAAAAGGAATCTGTGGCTCCATGTTGATAATCTCTCTACTGATCCAAATGGCAATTTCTCTATACCTTCTTACCTTTTGTAATTGCTATTTGTAATAATTTGTAATAACTAATCACTTGAAAAAGTTTCATTTAATATTCTG
This sequence comes from Myrmecobius fasciatus, assembly GCA_023553655.1. Lineage (NCBI taxonomy): Eukaryota > Metazoa > Chordata > Mammalia > Dasyuromorphia > Myrmecobiidae > Myrmecobius > Myrmecobius fasciatus. The sequence goes on along the minus strand of JAJPUD010009883.1, from coordinate 65,013 downwards.
TAAGATTTCCTGGATTTTCTGAATATCTATAAGCCCTTGCTCTAGGATCTATTGTTTCTCATTCTTGCCATGTGAACTGATATTCTACTTCCTTCTCTGTTTATACATGTCATTGATATCTTTTATAATTTACTAGAATTATCATTAGAATATGCTGAAACCAATTTATACCTACCATGATCTTTTTCTAATGCCTTAAACTAATTTTTTAAAATTTTCTCGAAATATCTTGCAGAGTATCAGAATAGACAGTAATGTCTCAAAAATTGCATTACACATTGTATACACATATAAACTTATTGATATGTGTATATAGTATATGCATTCTGCTTATACTTAGATAAAGGCTTAATTCAAAAGACAACCATATAACCCCAAAATTAACATTTTTTGGTATTCTCTGATCTTAAGTTTAGTATCCTTTCCCTCATGTTTGGGGAAATGTAGGGTAGGTTGTGCAATTAATGAGAAGGTTGACTTTGGCATTAAGAGGACCGTAATGCAAGCTGTGAGTTTGATTATACTAGCTTTAGAATCATAGAAAAATCATTTAACCTGTTACTGTCATGGGCAACTTTCTAAAACTATAAGTTTGGGTGAATCATTCATCTTCATGAGTGTGGAAAGTTTCTACATTAGGAATTCCTTACAATGATGAAATCACAGGACTAAATCATCCTCCCCCCTCCATGAGTCCAGATTTTTTTTTTACAGAGCATATATATATTGCACTCTGGCCTTTTCTGTAATAACTAGTTATCGCATAGCATTTCCCCCCATTACTTGGGAATTTTTGGCAGAAGTACTATATTTCCTTTTAATATTTTAAATGTACCTTTTCTCCCTCCTAAAAATTAATATTGAAATTACATTACAATCTAACAAAAGTTTTACCTGCTCTACTCTGGGAGATTTTTACTGAAAGACATATATATATATGTATATATATATATATATATATATATATAGAGAGAGAGAGAGAGAGAGAGAGAGAGAGAGATATATATATATATATATATATATATATATATATATATATATATATATATTCAACTTTGGGCTAAAGTGAAATATTTCTTTACTGTAACATGAGTACTCACACCTCACACAGGGCTAATATAAACCATTATACACCATATGGTGAGCTTCAAACAAGCCTATTAATGAAGCTAATCCTACATCTTTAAATAACTGGGCCAATTTTTTCTAAATCCATCTTGCATGTTATCTCAGAAATAACAGTTCCCCTTTCATGTCCAGCTTCATCCATTAATTCAATATATCCCTAGATAAGATTCATTCATCTGGATTTTTATTGAACCTCTACTGTGTATAGTATGAGTCATGGAGAATATAGGATTTTCCAAATAATTTTCCTTTCAGTAATTCTTATCTTTTAGCTATTAGATATAAAAAATTAAAGTTACCCTGTGGTTTAGGGTTCTAAGATGTTGTGTTTTACTCATTAAACCTACTAATAGGTTTTAGAGGTCTACTCCCTCACTGAGGGAAATTGACCTTGACCAATACTTTCTTTAAAAAACACAGACTAGAAAATAAGCTTTTGATACATGAATTATTTCTGTACTTTCTATACCTTGTGTGGTTACTATTCAGCTTAAGACTTGGGAGTGGTACCATGGACAGAGCACTGATCCTGGAGTTAGGAGGACCTAAGTTCAAATCCAGCTTCAGACACACTTGACACTTACTGTGTGTGATGCTGAGCAAATCACTTAATCCTAATTGCCTCAACAACAATAAAAAGAAAGAAAGAAAAAAGATTTATTCTCATTATTTCAGGAAGAATTGGCAGAGTCAGAAATAAAAGCCTGGCTATGACAATGTTCTTAGATGTTGAATCTCGCCATATCCTGATGGAGGCTATTTCAGTCATTTCCATCAATTATAATGGCTTTAGTTTATTACTTCAAGAAGTTTTACCTGTTCTCATTCATTGGGCATTTTATGTTGTTGGTGCATTTAGAAAATACTCAAAAATGAATTAAGAACAGTTTTGGTCATTTACGTTAGGATAAATATGTTTATTATATTCAGAGTATTCTTTCCTGGAATGTATTCCACATGGAGAAAAGGGTAATTGAAGCTTCCTAAAATAATCTGATTTTTCATTGTGGCACAAGTTAAATTAAATTAAATTAAATTTAAATTAATTTCTACCACCTATCTGCTTTCATCTTTTAATTGTAGATGAATTTATTGTTTCTAGTGTTGTTGGCACTGAATATGTAGTGTTCATGTGATACAAATATGGTGTGAGCATGAACTTAGAGATGAAGAAGTAGAATAAAATGAATTTAAAATCACCTGAAAGTTAGATGGTTACTTGGTAACACTTCAGACTAGGTACTATGAGGTATAAAAAGAAGAGCTGACATCCCTAAAAACAAATTGTTTAATCGAGGGATCCACGGTTTCACCCAGTTTGACCTTCCATTTTCATTATAGTTTTCCTTTCTTTTGATAATGAAAAGGTGATCATATAATGGGAGAGGAGGCATTTTAAAGATCTTAACTGTGGTGACACAATCTTCTATAAAACCTCTGCAATGAATTATTGGTACATTGTTGCATGAGTCTTTGAAAATATGATGTCCATTAAATGGATTTCAACAAGAAGGCCATAAAGTTCTAAACACATTTTTTAACTGATTTTAAAAAAATGCATTCAAGAGCAGCTAAGTGGCACAGTGGATAGAGCACCAGCCCTGAAGTCAGGAGGACCTGAGTTCAAATCTGGTCTCAGACACTTAATACTTCCTAGCTGTGTAGCCCTGGGCCAGTCACTTAACCCCAATTGCCTCAACAACAACAACAACAAAAATGCATTCAGTACTGTGGTAGCTACTGTGGAACATACAGAGGAAGCATAAAACAGATCTTGCCACTTATTTATTTAGCTATCTGTTCATTTATTCACTTACCTATTTGTTTTTTTATCTATTTATTTATTTTGTTGAGCAAGAACTTATTAAAGTCCTGATATATGCAATAAGGGTCTGGTAGATGGAGCAGGGGATAGAGTACCCTGCCTGGAATCAGAAAGACATCTTTCAGAATTCAAATCTGGACTCAGGCATTTACCAGCTATGTGATACTGGACAAGTCACTTAACTCTGCTTGCTTCAGTTTCCTCAGATGAATGAACTGGAGAAAGAAATGGCAAACACAAATCTTTTCCAAGAAAATCTCAATGGAGAGTCAACTGTGATTGAAAGAATTTAATAGGAACAAAATATTCAAAGTAGTAGGCACAATGAATATAGAAAATAGTATTTGGTCTCAAGGAAATTAAATTTTAAACAATGTTTTATTTTTGGTAGCATTGTCTTAAAATATTTTTAATATGAATTTAACAAACAAAAACATGTCAATATATGAAGAATAAAAAAGGACTCTATATGAAACTATGAATAAAGTGATTTCTATTTTCAAACAAAAATGTGAAATTTAATGTGAGTGTAACAAAACATTTTCCTTTTGAATTTCTTTTTTTGTTGTTGTTTTCTTCTGTGTACTTTTAATTCTTATTGGTTTTTTCCCCTTTAAGTCCTTTCCCCAGGGAGTCGTTTACTCTTCCTTATTTGACTTCAATACTAGTTATATTGATTCCAGATATAGTATAGACACATAATAAGATTTTAGCCTACTCTTATCAGAAATTCCAAATTCAAGTGATTCATCAGGCTCAGCTTCACCAGTGCCAGGACTTATGGGAGTACACAAAAAGTATCTGATTATTTACTGTTTGTGCATTTACTTAGCCATTTTGACTCTGCTTTTTTTTTTAACAGTTAGTCAATCTATTTTCAAAAAGACTTTTTGTTAAATAGTGAGACTTTTGTCATAAAACTGGGTCTAACAATCTCTTAATTGTCAAATCTAATGTTATTTTCTCAAAATCAATTTCTGGACTTTTTGAGGATATTTTTATATTGTTGATTACTCCCTTTTCCTAAATTCCTATTATCTTCTGGTTCTTTTTTTTGTTTGTTTCTCTGTTCATTTCCTCCCTCCTACTTCACTTTTGCTTGTTCTTCATTCAAATAATCTCTTACAATTCCCTGCCCCAACGAAGTGTAGGATCCTCTTCTAGTCCCCTCTTTATTTTTCCATTTGGTGATCTCATCAGGTCTGAATGATTCAATTATCACCTCTAAGCAGAAATTAAGTCCATTTTAAAGTAAAGATTTCGTGGAAGAAATGGACATTGAATAAAGCCTTTATGGATGGGAGAGGTTTTAGAAAGAGAAAAAGAAAAAATAGGGGGACAAGGATAAGTAATGTCACAAACGTAAGACTCAAATATACAAAAGAGAAAAAGTCAGAAATTCTACCTGCTTTGATAGAAGACTACATGCTTGGAAGTCATAAACCATGTATTATATACATTTTTTGATTAGTAAACTGGGGTATAAACAGGGTAACTGACTTATTCAAGGTCATGTAACCAATGGTACACAAAAAACTTTAAAGCAAAAGTTTTCTGATTCCTAGACTCTATCAATGAAAATGTGTTTATTAACCACTTAGTATACGTCAAGCACTATGCTAAACACTGGGGACACCAAAAAAATGCCAAAACTTTGTACTTGTCCTCAAGTTCCTTACATTAAAATGAAAAGGACAGCATATAAATTACTTTTTATGAATAAAGTATGTACACACTAGGCAGAAGGTAATCTCAGAGGGAAGGCACTAGAAACTGGAAAGATTAGGAACAATCTTTGCTTCAAGCATTTGGCCTAAAATAGAAATATTAATGTCAACACATAATATTGTGTTTTTACTGACAAGGAATTCTCACCACTGACATGGGTTGCAACCAGTTAATAGATGGTTTAGTTAGGCTTTTAGTTGCCTAAAAACTATAGAAATTAGGTGTTATACAGTTAGTAGGGTTAGAAGTTTAATTTGAATTAACTTTAAATATGGCACTTGAGATATTATTCCAAACTGTGAACGGATCCAACCATTCTGGAGAGCAATTTGGAGCTATGCTCAAAAAGTTATCAAATAGTGCATACCCTTTGACCCAGCAGTGTTTCTACTGGGCCTATATCCCAAAGAGATTTTAAAGGAGGGAAAGGGACCCACATGTGCAAAAATGTTTGTGGCAGCCCTTTTTGTAGTGGCAAGAAACTGGAAATTGAAAAGATGCCCATCAATTGGAGAATGGCTGAATAAATTATGGTATATGAATGTTATGGAATATTATTGTTCTGTAAGAAATGACCAACAGGAGGATTTCAGAGAGGATTGGAGAGACTTGCATGAACTGATGCTGAGTGAAATCAGCAGAACCAGGAGAACATTATACACAGCAACAAGACTATACGATGATCAATTTTGATGGACATGGTTCTCTTCAACAATGATGTGATTCAAACCAGTTGTGCTGCGATGAAGATAGTCATATACATCCAGAGAGAGGCCTGTGGGAACTGAGAGTGAACCACCACACAGCATTTTAACGCTTTCTGTGAATATTTCCATGCATTCTGTTTTCCTTCTTAGGTTGTTTTTTTTCTTCTTCTCTTTCTAGATCTGATGTTTCTTGTGCAGTAAGATAACTGTATAGATATGTATACATGTATTGTATTTGTCATATAATTTATCCTATCTAGCATGTATTAGATTACCTGTCATCTAGGGGTGGGGAGTGGGGGGAAAGAAAGGAAAAGCTTGGGAAAAAAAAGTTTTTTTTGCAAAGGTCAATGTTGAAAGGTCACTCATATGTTTTGCAAATAAAAAGCTTTATAAAAAAAATTTAAAAAAGAGATATTATTCCAAACTGGCTTTCTATGGGGTGAATAATATGTTTCAATTATAAAAAGAAAATATCTATAATTCTGGCTTTTTTCTGAAGGAAATATTATGAGAATAGAGATGGCTTGATGGCTAGATTCTCTTGTGTTTGATGCAAAATCTAAAATTATCTGACTTTGAGGCTTACTTGATCTAATTATGACAATGCTGATGGTTGAGTTATAATGAGATACCTTTAATGACTAACAAACTTGGGAGCCATTCCTTAACTTCTATCCTATTCACTAGAATGAGTATACTAAGCCTTTCCATTGCTCTGGTTCTATTCAATTTCTGTCCTTCAATCATACTTAAGAGCAATCCAAGACAACACAATCTTTCTGTGATTTGAATGGCTAGTACTCTTATATACTGGTAAGCAATATGATGAAAGAAATCTTTATTCCAAATTATAGACACCAGAATCTATTACCATCGTGTTTCTAATCTTCAGTATTTTGAAGACCTCTTGGTCTGAAAGAGAGTCCTATTAAAACTCAAATGACCCAGAAAGATACATAACTCAAACTTTTTTTAAAATGCCTTAACTGGGGCAGCTAGGTGGCGCAGTGGTTAGAGCACCAGCCCTGAAGTCAGGAAGACCTGAGTTCAAATCTGGTCTCAGATACTTCCTAGCTGTGTGACCCTGGGCAAGTCACTTAACCCCAATTGTCTCAGAAAAAAGCAAAAAAAAATGCCTTAACCATTTTTTGGTTTATCTATTAGTAGAAAAGTCTGTAAGTAAAAATTGTAAATAAAGCCAGACTAAATAGAATGCTTGATAAAAGACTGAATGGCAAATGGAAATAAATTATTTGCTAGTTTTATAAATCATAAGCTGATTATGTATGCATACAGAACTATAATCATACAAAATATAGTTAAATAACCTTGCCACATGACAAGCAAAAATGTATGTGTGTGTATACACACACATATATAGTTTATAAATACACACACAAACTTGTGATTTTTTGATTTCACTAGGGTAGGGAAATTATAAGTTTCTTGTAAGCAGAGATTGTATCATTCTTTGTACTTTTATTCCTAGCATATACTATGATTCCCGGCACCTTACAAGCATTAAATAAATACTTGCAGGTTAAGTGATTGCTTGATATCAGTATGAATACTCTCTCAGCCAATGCATATTAGCAATCTGTCAAGAACATATTAGTAAGTTGTCTAAGGCAATGAGAGATCAGGTATTTTGCCAATTATCTCAAAGTTTGTATATGTCAAAGGTAAGAACCCAATCCAGGTTTTTCTGACTTTAAGGTAAATCTTTTGTGCACAGGGTCATGCTGCCTCTGATACACTTCATACCTTAGCAGGGAACAAAAAAGAATGGGAAATAATATGGAAGTTCTGGATGTGAAAAGATAAATTTCAAGAGGGAGGAAAAAGGCACTGAAAGGGCAAATGGACCTTTGAGAGACTGTCAAAGACAAACTCTATTTTCCACGTTTAGAGAAGTTCAGCTGATTCTGATATAACACAATTTCACATCCGTTAATCTTTTCTCATTTCTTATGGGGGACATTGTTCTTTGGGTTCCCAGTCTTTGGATATTATTAAGATTTCTGCTATACCATTGTATTTAATTTTTTTCCACTCTCTTGCTTGTGCAAGGTTTTAAACTCTTTGGGTGCTGTTATTTTGGTATAATGTATTTTGCTTTACCACATTGGTCATTAAATTATAGCAATATCAAATGCTGTTATGTGGTAGTTTCCATTTCTGACTGAGTAAATAAACAGCCTCTTGACCTTAAGAAATCAGTCTCATGGGGCAGCTAGGTGGCACAGTGGATAGAGCAGCAGCCCTGAATTCAGGAGAACCTGAGTTCAAATCTGGTCTCAGACACTTAATACTTCCCAGTTGTGTGACCCTGGGCAAGTCACTTAACCCCAATTGCCTCAGGAAAAAAAAAAGAAATTAGTCCCTGTAGTTTATTTCCTTGGAGGAATTACTAGAAACATAGGTATTGCTGTATGAGACCAGGCTTGTGATCCATTAGCCTTTGTGAAAAGAGGACACAAAATTACTTCTCTGGGAAGGTATGTTATTCTTCCCTGCCATAAATTAATATTAGAAGTCAAGAATATGTCAATTTTTCTTTGTAGGTGTTTGTGCCAATTAGGCAGCATAGTAGATAGACTACTGAATCTGGAACCAGCAAGAACTGAATTCAAATATAGCCTCAGATTTCTACTAGCTGTCACTTAACTTCTGTTTGCCTCACTGTCCCTATTTATATATATAGAAGATGATAACCACATCTACCTCATATAATTTTTGTGAGGATAAAATGAAATGACATTATAAAACAGCTGGCACATAGTTGGCATCATATAAATAGTTATACTTTCTCTTATAGGTCTTATCTTTATCCAAATATGTAAATTTGAATTGAATTTATTTATCTTTGTTGCTATCATGGCAAAGTTTTAAGTTTTAATTGTGTTTAAAGTTCAAGGAGCAGCTGTAATCCTAATATGCAGTCATATTTGCTTCTTAAGTAATGCATGGCACAATAAGGTGTTGTAAACTTTTTTTTAATCCAGAGGATATCTTATTAAAGCCTTCACATGGTTTTGATTCTAATCTAGTTCAACCCAGCAAGTTAATATTAAGCATCTACAAAGCTCAAAGACACATTGATAGGCACTGGGGAACAAAGACAAAATGAAAAATAAAAGTTACCCTTCCCTTCAGGAACTCACATTCTACTGGGCCAACATTAAATCACTATGTTACATCGACTCCATCAGAATTAATCAATTTCTCTTTTTCATAGTTAACACGAGCCAAACTTCTATCTACAATTTAATTACACCAAATTTTCCCGTGCAGTTTTTCACAAATATATTTATAATGGCCTTGAATAAGAAAGGATATTGGAGAACAGTCTTTTTAATTTTATAAGAAAGTAGGGAAAAGTTTTAAGGGAACTCAGGGCTGAAAGAATAAAAAAATGGACAAATCTAATAGATCACAGAAATGATTAAGACATATGTAATGCATAAATGCATTTTTTCCGAGAACAGGAAGCTTCTTTGAGCGTGTAAGATGGATGATACATGGCATGATTTTGTTATGATGTAAGACAGTAGGTTAAAGTAACTTCACATCAACCTTCAGTGCATGTCATCTAAGTACTAAAAGGTCAATGGGAAAATGCATTTATCAACATGAAAAGCTCCTTGAAATATTTACCCCCTAATTCACCTCATATACTTAAAAAAAGAGTAAGAGTTTGAGATTAAACTTGGGTTGATATGCCAGGCATCTGCCAGGACCTTTGGATAGTAACAGAAAATTCCTTTTCAAAGAATAGGACCAAATATGATCTCATGCTTATCAGCACCACTAACATGACTTATTAGCATCTTTAACCTAAAACCAAGGCTACATCTTGCTCTATTCCATGATTGAAAAATAGGGTGGTGTAGCCGAAAGGGGATTGAATGAGGAGTCGGGAGAAGCAAGGTCAGTTATTTTATTTCTTTGGGTTTCAGTTGGCTTACAGTAGGTCTTATCTAGCATCAAATACTCTATAGTTCTCACTTCATTAATAATTTACTGAAGCAAAATTTTGCACAAGAATGGATTCTGGTAGTGAACACAGCTGGTATTGATCTTCCATAGTACCTTCTCTTTATGAGTCCCCCAAGAATAAGAATCCACATTAATGCTTTGCGCCCAAACTGGAGCTTTAATTGTATCAATGTATTCAGGAACACACTATTTAATGGAGAGGTAAAATTATTATTCATGGAACATGTAATGCTCTATCATATATGGTCAAGATACAAAGCTAAAGAAAGCTACTTTAGGGATAGGTTATGCATCAATCAATAAGCATTTATTATGCACCTACTATGAATGTATCAGAGTCTATACTAAGCATTGGACATAAAAAGACATGAGTAAAATAATCCCCATCCTTAAGAAGGGGAGAAGATAACTTGTACATACATAGATATAAACAAAAATAGATATAAGATTATTTTTTGGAGGAAAGACACTAGCATTTAGGGTTTCAGGAAAGATCTCATGTAGAAAGTGATGCTTGGGTAGAGTATTAATAGATGCTACAGATGCTAACATGTAGTAGTGAGGAGGGAGAACATTCAAGAAAAGCCATGGAAGGGCCAAACGGTGTACCATCTACCAAGGAATAGGAAGGGAGCCAGTTTGACTCACCTACAGAGATTGTCAAGGGAATAATATGTATTAAGGCTTGAGAAATTTGCTGGGACCAAGTTGTAAAGTGCTCCAAGGAGGAGTTTATACCTGATCCTGGAAGTAATAGGGAACCACTGAATTTTAGTGAGAATCAAAGTTACATGGTCATGAGCTTTCATGAGGATTGATTGGATTGGGTAGAATCTTTGAATTAGGGAGGCCAAATTAGAGGCTAATTAAAGATTCCAGGAAGAAGATGAGGGCCTGAACTAACTATGGGTGGAAAGGAAATAGATGCTAGGGATAATATGGAAGTAAATTTGACAAGATTCAGTGACTGATTCAATAGCACTGATATAATACAGGCTAGTCAGATCCAAAATATTCCCCAACCCAATCCAATCACATAACCTTATCCAAAGGGGAAGACATTACATTTACAGAAACAGTGAATTCAACCCCAAGTCGATAAAGAAGTTGTGCTGACCCAGATATGCAGCCCTATCTTATTTTCATATAGGTAGCATACTCAGGTGTGTATGGATTTCCCCACTTTTTGTGCATTGATGTTATGTACATGAGTAGCTCATGTACCCTAAATATAAAGAAAGGCAAGTCCAGAGGAGCACTGGACCACTCAGATTAGTTTGCACCTCTGCTGCATTTCCTGATCTCATTTTATTGTAATGCATACCAGAAGAGTGAATAACAGCCTTTATAATAAGTGCTGGGATTCTGTATAGAATACATGCTGAGCATGAGCCATGCTTCTGTTGAATCTCTAATTGATTCATAATGGATGAAACAAAACAAGAAAGGATTTTTATACTATGTAAGGTTTTTGTTTTGTGTTTTGTGTTTTGTTTGTGTTTTTAAGGGGTTCTTGGAGTTGGGTTCAATATGAGATTTTGCTGGTATATGGAACTTCCAGTAAAAAACAAACCAAATCAAACCAAAAAAGCTCTTTCTACTAATGTAGATCTGCAGTTATCTTGCAAATGGATAGTCTTAGACAACTTTCTAGTTAAGTAATTTTCCTAGCATGGCAAATCCAAGATATATTAGTTGCAGGATCTGAAGCTAAGAATTGAAGTGGATCTCTAAGATCTCTAATTAGTTTATTGGATATGCTTTAGTTCACTTAATTCAAAAAACAGTAAACTGAATTCATTTATAGAATCACAGATTGTCAAGGCTAGAATGGATCATCTGGTCCAAGCTAGATGAAATTCTCTTTATACTATCTTCAATAAGAAATCATCGAGCCTTCCCATGAGGCCCTCAGTGAGAGGAGACCAAATGGTTCCAGAGGCAGTTGATTGCTTTAATTGTCAGGAACTTATTCCTTACATCAAAGTAATATCTGCCTCTATCTTCTTCCATTACTCTTAGTTTTGATCTAAAATGTGTCCTCAAAATGAAGAATTACGACCAGTACTATGCTGCCTAGTTTGATCCAAAATGGTAGACAGCACTACTGGAGCTTACTTCTTGACCTTGCTTTCTCTTCCCTGTTACCCCAATCATAACATTATAGACCTAAAAGTAGAAGGGAATCTAAAGAGCCATTCAAGTCTAACCCTATTTTACAGATGAAGAAACCAAGGCTGGTAAGTTAAATGTTTTATCTAGGATGGCATGATTAATAAATGTTTGAGACAAGATTTGAATTCAAGATTGGAGTCTTTCTGACTCCACTAAGCCACTAAGTCATCAAGCCATGCTGCTTGCTGGCTGGTGAAGATATTCTGAGTCTTGAAGGCTCAGGTTTAATTTTTACCCTTTCTTCTCTGCTGACTGACAAAAAGGGTGTAATATATGAGACGTACTAAAGAGTATTTTCCTTCTTGGTAATCTTGAAGGAGAAACAAAGCCTTGCTTTGCTTTAAATGATCTTTCTATATTTTGCTAGCTAGTGAGGGAATAGGAGCCTTATAGGTCTGCTCCTATTTTTTCTACTTCTCTTTTGGCTGGAGGATGAGATTGTCAAATGTGAAGTGCAGTGGCCCAGGAGAGATCTAGGACTCCAACCCTGATGCCCTTACTTGTTGCCCTGAATGTGTTCTGGCAAAGCTAGATCAAACTGCAGAAGTCTGGATTTGTAGTCTTTTTTTTTCCTTCTTTGCCTCCCTTAGGAGATGAAAAGTCTACACAATTGTGTCCAGGACCTTCTGGATTTAAGACAGGTATCAATTATAGACCATTGTAATCCTCATTAAAGGAATAATTAGGTTTAGGATTATTGTTAAAGACTTCATTTTCATTATATAGGTCTTCATATATTTAAAGGATATATTTAAGTGTGTGTTTATGTATTTGAAAAACATACACACATAATTATATAAACCTTATACTTTTAATAGAGATCATTAAAATAGAAAAATATAGGTGATTTGAAATTAAATCAATTAATCATTTTAAAGCACCTAATATGTATTTGACTATAGATACATGGGGATATAAGGACAAGAGCAAAACCCTCCCTGCCCTCAAGGAGCTCACATTCTACTGGGATGTGTAAATGTTTGTTAGATATTTAAATACAATGTATATGATAAATAACATTATATAAATTAAAGATAATTTATGAGAGGATACTAACTTCTGCTCAAAGCAGAGAAGGCAGTTTATTTTGGGGACCCTTGAGCTGAAACTAAAAGGAAGCTAGGAGTTCCAAGCAGTAAAACTCAGGAAAACATGACTAGTTTAAGTATACAGTTATTTCTTGTCTGTCATATACTTACATGCTTTCATTCATTCAATACCTATTTATCAAGCTGAATTTTACTGAGTGTGTGTATGGGTGAAATACTCAGACTTGTGTTTTAGAAAAATCACTTTAGTGGTTGAATGGAGGATGGATTAGAATTGAGAGGGGAGAGAGAGACTGAGGCAGGCAGACTCACCAGCAGTAATGCAGGTGTGAGGTGGTGAAGGTCTGCATAAGAATGATGGCAGTGCCAGAACACAGGTGTATTTGAGAGATGTTACAAAAATGAAATTGACAGACCTTGGTCATAGCTTAGATACAGGGGGTAAGAGACAGTGAGGAATGCTGGAAAACTCTTAGGTTGTGAGCCTGAGGTCCAGGAAGGAGAGCGTTGCTCTCTAAAGTAATAGGGAAGGTGTGCCTATGTGTGGGAGTAAGGTTTAGGGGGAAAGACGAGTTTGGTTTTGGACATATGGAGTTTAAGATGTCTACTTGTTATCTAACTTGAAATTGAGATATCTGAAAGGCAGATGGAGATGAGAAATTGAAGGTCATCAGAGAGATTGGAGCACGAAAGCTAGAATTGAGAATCATCAGCATAAAATGGTCATTAAGTCCATGGGGTCAGGTGAAATCACCAAATTAAATAGTATAGAAGGGAGGACCCAAAAAAGAATCACGAGGAAATATAATATTAGAAAGCAAGATCTGAAAGAATATTCAGCATTAGAGAGTATAGGAATTAATGGACTTTTCCTTAAAATAGTCGGTAGCATCTATTTAAAACCATCAGCTAGCATCATATGTAATGGTGATAAACTGGAACCATTCCCAATAAGATCAGGGGTGAAACAAGGTTGCCCACTATCATCATTACTGTTCAATATTGTATTAGAAATGCTAGCCTTGGCAATAAGACAAGAAAAAGAGATTAAAGGAATTAGAGTAGATCATGAGGAAACCAAATTATCACTCTTTGCAGATGATATGATGGTCTACTTAGAGAACCCTAGAGAATCAACTAAAAAACTATTAGAATTAATCCACAACTTTAGCAAAGTTGCAGCATACAAAATAAATCCACATAAATCATCAGCATTTTTATACATCACCAACAAAATGCAACAGCAAGAGATACAAAGAGAAATTCCATTCAAAATAACTATCGATAGTATAAAATATTTGGGAATATATCTGCCAAGGGAAAGTCAGGATCTATATGAGCAAAACTACAAAACACTCTCCACACAAATAAAGTCAGATCTAAACAATTGGAAAAACATCAAGTGCTCTTGGATAGGTCGAGCGAATATAATAAAGATGGCAATACTACCTAACCTAATCTATCTATTTAGTGCTATACCAATCAAACTCCCAAGAGATTATTTAACTGAACTAGAAAAAATAACAACAAAATTTATCTGGAAAAACAAAAGGTCAAGAATTTCAAGGGAATTAATGAAAAAAATGCAAATGAGGGTGGCCTAGCTGCACCAGATCTAAAACTATATTATAAAGCAGTGGTCACCAAAACCATTTGGTACTGGATAAGAAATAGAGTAGTGGATCCATGGAATAGGTTAGGTTCACAGGACAAAATACTCAATGACAATTGTAATCTAGTGTTTGATAAACCCAAAGACCCCAGTTTTTGGGATAAAAACTCACTATTTGACAAAAAACTGCTGGGATATTGGAAACTAGTATGGAAGAAATTAGGCATTGACCCACACCTAACACCATATACCAAGATAAGGTCAAAATGGATTCATGATCTAGGCATAAAGAATGATATTATAAACAAATTAGAACAATGTAGGATGGTTTACCTCTCAGACCTGTGGAGGGGGAAGGAATTTGTGACCAAAGAAGAACTAGAGGTCATCATTAATCACAAAATAGATAAGTTTGACTATATCAAGTTGAAAAGTTTTTGTACAAACAAAATGAATGCAGACAAGATTAGAAGGGTAGCAGTAAACTGGGAAAATATTTTTACATCCAAAGGTTCTGATAAAGGCCTCATTTCTAAAATATATAGAGAATTGACTCAAATATATAAGAATTCAAGCCATTCTCCAGTGGATAAATGGTCAAAAGATATGAACAGACAATTTTCAGATGAAGAAATTGAAACTATTTCTGGTCACATGAAAAGGTGCTCCAAGTCACTATTGATCAGAGAAATGCAAATTAAGACAACTCTGAGATACCACTACACACCTGTCAGATTGGCTAAAATGACAGGAAATGATAATGATAACTGTTGGAGGGGATGTGGGAAAACTGGGACATTGATACATTGTTGGTGGAACTGTGAACGGATCCAACCATTCTGGAGAGCAATTTGGAGCTATGCTCAAAAAGTTATCAAACTGTGCATACCCTTTGACCCAGAAGTGTTTCTACTGGGCCTATATCCCAAAGAGATTTTAAAGGAGGGAAAGGGACCCACATGTGCAAAAATGTTTGTGGCAGCCCTTTTTGTAGTGGCAAGAAACTGGAAATTGAAAAGATGCCCATCAATTGGAGAATGGCTGAATAAATTATGGTATATGAATGTTATGGAATATTATTGTTCTGTAAGAAACAACCAGCAGGACGATTTCAGAGAGGATTGGAGAGACTTGCATGAACTGATGCTGAGTGAAATCAGCAGAACCAGGAGAACATTATACACAGCAACAAGACTATACAATTATCAATTTTGATGGACATGGTTCTCTTCAACAATGATGTGATTCAAACCAGTTGTTCTGCGATGAAGATAGTCATATACATCCAGAGAGAGGCCTGTGGGAACTGAGAGTGAACCACCACACAGCATTTTAACGCTTTTTGTGAATATTTCCATGCATTTTGTTTTCCTTCTTAGGTTGTTTTTTTCCTTCTTCTCTTTCTAGATCTGATGTTTCTTGTGCAGTAAGATAACTGTATAGATATGTATACATGTATTGTATTTGTCATATAATTTATCCTATTTAGCATGTATTAGATTACCTGTCATCTAGGAGTGGGAGGTGGGGGGAAGGAGGGGAAAAGCTTGGGGAAAAAAAAAGTTTTTGCAAAGGTCAATGTTGAAAGGTCACTCATATGTTTTGTAAATAAAAAACTTTATAAAAAAAAGAATATTCAGCAAAGGATACAGAGAAGAAACTGTCAGATAAGTTCTAAGTATTTTGAAAACCTAGAGAGAAGAAAATACCAATGAGGAAAGAGGCTAAAGAGATGTCAACAAGAAGGAAGATTGAGGAAAGGCTAGTAAAATTTCCTTGAGGAAAAGGGACAGTATCACTTTCATCTTTGTATTATCTCCAATACCTAGCACACTGCTTTGTATATTTAGCTGAAAATGTTCCAATATTTCGTATATTTATGATTCCTTTTAAATACCTCTCTCTAGAGCAAAATTGTGCTGTGATTTTGAGGGTTTTAGCTTTATATGAAAACTAAGGCCTTTAAACAAAAGCAATCTGATTCTAATTGACTACCCATAGGTCCTAAGCCAAAACCCATGTGGTCACTGTCTGGGCCCAGATGGACTCAAACTGAAGATAAATAGCAGTCAGAAGCAGACCCTAAGGATCTCCCCCTCCTAGATTCATTTATTTCAATTTTTGGACTAGAAGAAAGAGGAGATTCTTTGTCTCAATTGCTATTTAACTTTAATCACTTAATGAATGCAGTTTTAGCCAAATTGAGACCTGTTGAAGACCTTACCTTGAAAACTCCCATTTCATCCTTGACCATCTCCAGTCACCTTGATCTATATCTGACCCCCCAGACCCAGATGACTCAGGGGGAGGAGGGATGTGAGGCAGGTGACCTTGCCACTCTCCCTCTCACTTAAATCCAATTCCCTTGCTTTTCATGACATCACCTTCTTGATGTCATTGTCCTTTTTGAGAAGGAAAGACAAAAAACAACTACAATAACTAGTCCAATGTAAAAAGTATCAGGAATTCTGATATTTTCAGAGATGTTAAACTCAATTAAAAATGGGAGGCTCTAAACCTTATCTACAAATCACTGTGGGGACCATATTAATTTAGGAAATCACACTTTAGCATTATCTATGTTTTCTTGCATTTTTACTTAATTTGTTAAATATTTCCCAATTACACTTTAATCTGGCTTGGGCCACACTTGGGTATGTTATGGGGCTGCATGGGGCCTAAAGGCTGTATGTTTGCCATCTCTGCCCCAGAGGAATGCCAGATTCAACAGCTGGTGGAATTTGATGTGCTTCTCTGCCCCTTCTTCCACATGACAGGCTTTCAACCACTTGAAGACAGGAATTATGTTTCCCCTGAGTCTCCCCTTTTCAGACTAAATATCCCCATTCTTTCAGCTGATGCTCATACTTCTCCCTACTTCTGCTCTTCATCATAGAGTTTTTATTCTGTTGCCTTCAGCAGTCAACTTAGGTTAAAGCATTAATGTATGCAGGATTGTTTAGAAAATAGACCTGAAAGTAGTAATCAAGATAGATCCTTGGTTCTATTTCCCTTGAGCTGGCATTGATTTATGATTTTACCTCCAGCAAGCCATGCAACTTGTGGGTCACAATTTACCCAACATAAAAGGACACTGGAGAGAATATGTGGGGCATCTGTGTTCTGAACTGCTCAAATCCCCCCAGACCTCAAGTAATAGCTTTTAAGACCAGCACTGAGAATCATGACAGTGCTGAATACAAGCTTTCCAAAGAACAGACAAACACTCCATATTTTGAGACAAGTTTAACTCTCTTTTGCTTTTTTACCCTAATATATGTTGTGGCAAGAGCAGACTTCCATGAAGTTTTAAAAAATGATATTTTGCCTAAGCTTCTTAAGGACCAAGCTATTTTATCAAGGCAGCAGGACTTTTCTCCAACAAGAAATAATAAAAATTGCATTTATCTGTATATAAGAATGAAAGTTTCTTTCAGTTAGGAAACTTTTTTTTTTCTGAGTATCTTCACACAGAACATTTATCTCCTATCCTTGTATTTTTGCTCTGTCTGTTCTCCATGCTTAGACTGCACTCATTTCTTATGGAATCCCCATTTTCCTTTAAAGCACATCTCAAGCTGTACCTTTTCTATGAGCCCCCAACTTCTATTGCCTTACATCTCCCAAGAGAGCTTTGTATCTAGTTTGTACACACACACACACACACACACACACACACACACACACACACATACACACACAAGTCTCTGGTTAGAATTCAAGCATCTTATAGGCAAGATGTAGTCCATAGACTAATGAAAACAATCTTAATTCAATCCCCTCATTTTACTGATGTGGAACTGAGCAGAAAATTTTCTTTCTTTATTTCAAAAAAAGCACAAGGTCTTGTCCATGGTACGGACTTAATAATCATCTTGAAGTATAGTAACATGATTTTATTATTGTAGGAATGGGGATGTTGATAGCTAACTAGTCCTCTGAACAATCCAGAAATTTTGCTTACTAAGTTGTTTTTTAGGGGCAGAGCCAAGATGGCGGAGTGAAAAGGTGACTCTCTGCATCCTCCTCCAATCTTCTCTCAAATCAACAATAAAATCTTCAAGTCAACGAATCCAGAAATATTTGGACACTGCTTGCTGATATCTCTGAAGAACTTCACATCAGGTTTGTCTAACTCGGACAGAGGGATAAACAGCGGACTCGGGTGTAGGCCGGAAGTGAGGGTAGGACTCAGCTCACTGTGGCAAAAACTCCAAACTCCAAACTCCAAACACCTGGAGTTTATCTGAGGCACTCAGAACACTCTGCCCTGATTGGGGGCAGATGTTCTGGCAGACTTGCCTTGTTTAAGGAGTAATTCGGACTTAGTCCTAGCCCCCACTGGCCCAGCACCTTAAATTAATTTGCCAAAGTGCCCCAGGGCAAAGATCTTCAGCCGCTATTTTTTCCCCTACCTTAAAGTGATATCCACGCTGTCTTAAAAAAAAATGAAGAAGCAAAAAAGAGCTCTCACCATATACACCTTTTATCGAGAGAAAGAAGGGCTGACCCCAAATCCTGAGGTTCCTTTAGACAAAACCCCAGAGGGTGTTACTAAGGATCATCACTGGTCCCCTTTTCAAAAGGCCTTTCTGGAAGATTGCATAAAGAACCTCAAAAGAGAGCTGGAGGATAAATGGGAAAATAAACTGAGATCAGTGCAAGAAGGATATGATGCCCTGCAAAAGAGATATGAAAAAGACACCAATTTATTGAAAAATAAAATTAGTGAAGTGGAAAAAGAGTGCAATGAACAAAAAAATTCAATTGGCCAGTTACAAAAGGAGCTTAAAAAGGTAACTGAAGAAAACAACACTTTAAAAATAAGAATTGAACAAATGCAAGTGAATGACTCAATGAGATTTCAAGAATCAGTCAAACAAAAACAAAAAAATGAAAAATTAGAAGAAAATATGAAATATCTCCTAGGAAAAACAATTAATTTGGAAAATAGATCTAGGAGAGACAATCTAAGGATTATTGGACTTCCTGAAAGCCATGATGAAAAAAAGAATCTAAACACTATCTTCCAGGAAATCCTGAAAGAAAACTGCCCTGAGATTGTAGAATCAGAAGGCAAAATCACCATTGAAAGAATTCACCGATCACCTCCTGAAAGAGACCCCAAAATTAAAACCCCAAGGAATATTGTGGCTAAATTTCAGAACTATAGCACCAAGGAAAAGATTCTGCTAGCAGCTAGAAAGAAACAATTCAAATACCGAGGATCAATAATTAGAATCACACATGATCTGTCAGCCTCCACATTGAAGGATCGAAGGGCCTGGAACCAGATATTCCGAAGGGCAAAGGAACTTGGATTACAACCAAGAATAACCTATCCAGCTAGAATGAGCATTATCCTCCAGGGAAGAAGGTGGTCATTCAATGATATAGGTGAATTTCACCTATTTCTAATGAAAAGACCAGATCTGAACAAAAAATTCGACATGTAAGTTGTTTTTAGAGGAATCTTGAAATTTTTGCTTTAAAATAAAAGTACCCAATTAGTTCTTACCCAAGAACTACTAGATTGCAATGTGCCATGCTAGTAAGTTTGGATCAAATATTAATTATGTGATAATTAATTAATATAAATTTTAAAAAAGCAAAACAAAAATCAATGTGGCTTGTACTATCTGGATTCCCATTGCATAGCCTACTATTGAAAACACCTAGATATTCTTGCTGTATGGAGTGTCTATGCTAGAAACTTGTTAAATAACTGCAGGTTTTTATGTATCCTTGATTTGGGACTAATTTCCCAAATGTGAGGACAAAATGGTAAAGGGGGAAAATTTAGGTGTCCCTTCTTGTCACATTTTTGGCTGTAGCCCTTTTGGCAACTCAGTTCAGAGTAAAAGCTTTCTTCTCTCTCTGGTGATATTGTTTTTTTGCTTCTCAGGATTCCACAGGAGGGCAGCCTCTCCTCAAGAAGCTCCTAGGAACAAAAAAAGAAATATGGAAAATTCAATGACCGAACCAAGATGGTTATTATGGAAGAAAGGAGACAAAAGGGTAGAAGAAAATCATACTTGATAGTAACTGCCACTAGAATTTGACTGAAACTTTAAAACACAGCAATCAGTTTCAGTACCTTCTCTGGTTGATTTTCTTTTCCAGGGATGAATATTGAAATCTATGGGCAGTGAGAGAACAGTTTGAATAAGATAACAAGAAAATGAACATCACACATTGTGGTTTCTTTAAGAGTCCTCTCTATTCTTGTGCCTTCCATCTCTCAAATTCTGTTTTAGATGTGTTATAATAAACAATGGAATTAAATTGATAGGACAAAAAATGTTTTTTTCCCTCCCCTTCCTTTGTCCTTTACTCACTGCCCACTTTTTAAAAGAAAGGAAAAATAAAACAAAGAAAAAATGCAGTTGTTCTAAATTCAGAGTTGGAACTATTTAAAGATTCATATTCAAATTGATGAGATATTGTCCCAATTTGAGAATTTTTCCTTTTGCAGGCATAGGGAGATTATGCAATGGTAGAAAACATTGGGCCATTCTTGTTTGAGCCACATTGCTTAAATGTAATAAAGACTTTTATGTTAGCTCATGATGGGACCATGTGGGAGAGACTTACATGGTTTTCGCTGGCTAAAACCCTTTTCTGGAATGGTTATAGCACAAAAAGACCAGTTGTCATGTAATTAAAATAGAAGCTGGGCTGTTGGCTTCTTGCCTGCTGAGTGAGTTGATCTATCTCAGCATGCAGAATACCCCTTCAAAAACCATTTTTAGGATTGGCTTTACATTATTTGAGCCAGGTTTCTATCTCTAAAAGATTTTTTTCTAGATATCTCTTAAAATAAGTGAAGGATGTTTCTTTGTTATGGGGATAAGCTAACTTTTTGGACGTAAGGTTTTCTTCCTAGGCCTTTTGCCACAAATGTCATATATATGACATTCCCAATTAATGACCAAAAGTAAAAGAAGATGGGGGGGGGGCAGGAGGACAGATCAGTCTCAAACTTCCTATTTGGGAAAAGACCAGACTTCAGAAGGATGCGATTAGTTCTCTTTTTAAAGACAAGACAAAAGCAGTAGGAGTTTCTGGTGACTTTATTTAATGATACACAAGTAAGAACACCTTCTCTAAAAAGTTTGTGACATATTGTCTCTAAGTCCAATTCAACAAATATAGGTTAAGAAAAATAATTGTGAATTTTGGGGAGAGCTCATTCAAGGCTTTCTTGGGATTATATGCTCCAAAGTAATTAATGGAGCACCTGCTGCTGAGATCACACATTCTAGCATGATAGAGTAGAAAGCACTGACAAAAGTCAGAAAACCTGAATTCAGTTAGTCAAAAAGCATTTATTAAGCACCTACTATAAGCCCAGTAATCTTGCCTCTGAAGTGTAGTTATCTGTGTGATCATGGGTAAATCATTTATTCTCTTTGGGGATCAATTTCCTGATCTGTCAAATGAGGGGATTAAGCTAGATGGCTTTTCAATACCAAATCTAGGGCTCTGTGACCTGATATTTACAAAACATTGTGCTAATGCTAGGTACCAGGCAGAGAAAGAGTAGGCTAGATAAAGAAATGAAGAAGGGGGAAAGACAGAGAGAGATAAGTAAAAACAATGTCTCCTATCACCTTGAACATAGAAGAAATCTAAGATTCAGAATAGCAGGAGTAAGTACAGTTGATTCCTTCTTTACAACTCTTCCAAATATATCTAGAAAATGAACTAGTGTTAGTCTTGAATGGGAACTATTAGATTCAGTTACCTATGTATTTGATATGATCACAAAAAGGAAATTTTTTAAATTTTAAATTCTTTCCCTCCTGGTAGTCTTTTGCCTACCCACCAAGAAGGCAAATAATATGACATCAATTATATGTGTAAAATATATTTCCTTATTAGTTATATTGAAAAAAGCAAGAAAAAATTGAAAAATGAGAAAAGTATACTTCAACTTGACCTGAGAATTCATCAATTTTTTTCTCTGGAGGTGGATAGAAATTTTCATCTGGCTTCCTTTGGAATTATTTTAGATCAATGTCTTGATGAGAGTAGCTAAGACTTTTACAATTGATCATAATGGCAATATTGCTGTTGCTATGTAGTTGCTATGCTTACTGCATTTAACATCAGTTCATATAGATCTTCCATTTGATGGATATTCCCTCAATTTTTATTCTTTACCACTAGAAAAAGAGCACTATCAGTATTTTTGTATAATGGGTCATTTTCCTTTTCCTTTGATCTTTTTTGTGATATAGACCTAGTAGTAGTTTTATGGATCAAAGAATATGCATCATTTTATAGCTCTTTGGGCAAAGTTCCAAATTATTCTCTAGAATGGTTAGACCAGTTCACAACTTCACCCACCCACAGCTTATTAGTGAACCCAGTTTTCTTTATCCCTTCTAGCATTTGTCATTTCTGATAAAGGTGAGATCATTCTTCACAATTGTTTTAATTTGCTATTCTCCAGCCTGTAGTGATTTGGAATCATTTTTTTATTTGACTATAAATAACTTCGATTTCTTCTTCTGAAAATTCCTGTTCAAATCCCTTGACATTTTATTAGTTGGGAAATGCTTCTTATTTTTACCAATTTGATTCAGTTCCCTATATATTTAAGAAATGAGACTTTTATTAGTGAACCTTGAAGTAAATTTTTATATGGCTTCATTCTCTATGATGCTTTTTAGCAAAATGCAGTTTCCCTGATTATCTATTTTAATTAGATTTATTTTTTCTTTTCCATTGTCTGACATCCTGATTACTACTCTTTCCCCTGCATTGTTTTTTTCTTCAGCTAAAGCATAAACCATTCTATTTCATCTCTTTATTTTAACTCAGTGTGTAAGCCTTTCTATTTCAAGTGTATCTCTTTTAAACAATATATATTAGTCAGATTTTCAATTCATTTTGTGAATTTTTTGTTTTAATGGGGGAAGTTCATTCCATTCACATTCAGTCTTGAATTTACCTCCATCCCATTTTGTCTATTTATTTTTTCTTTTTTTTATCCTGTTCCTCCTCCTTTTCACTTTTGACTACTGTCTTTCTCATTCTGTCCTTCAACATCCACCCTTCTAATTCTTATCCCATTATCCTCTTGTTTATTCAACGGGTAAGATAGATTTCTATACTTGACTGAGTGTATGTCTGTGAGTATATCTTCCTTCTAAAACCAATTTCAATGAGATTGAGGTTTAAATATTTCCTTCCACAACTCCCTCCCAGTATCCCCTCCATTAAAAAAGTTTTGCTTTCCAAGACTTTTTTTACTTGAGATAATTTCCTCCTCTCTATTTCCCCCTTCCTCTTTCTCCCAGGGGCTCCTTTTGTGTGCCTTAATTTTTTTAAAGATCATTGCACCAAAATCCCACCTAATAATGATGATTTCCTAGGAAATAATAATGAGTTCATAAGACTTACATGTATAATTTTCCCATATAGGAATGTAAATAGTTTAATTTTGTTGAGTCTCTTATGATTTCTCCTTCATGTTTATATTTTTATGCTTCTTGAGTCTTGTATATGAATATCAAATTTTCTATTCAGCTCTGTTCTTTTCATTAGGAATGTCTGAAAATCCTCCATTTCTTCAAATACCCATTTTTCTCTAAAGGATTATACAATGAATCCTCAATTTTCATGAGAATGATATTACTAGAAAATGCCATGAAAGTATGAAATTTGAATGTTGATACAATGAACATTTAGTGAGGAGTTAGGTTCCTGCAATTATGAAAAATTATAATCTTTTACTAGAGTTGCTGAAAATATACTTTTCTGCATATAATTCTTTACAACAAAACATTAATTCTGGTAATACACACTTTTCCTAATACAGGAACCATGAAATAAGCCATAAATTGCAGTACACAAAATAAAATTGGTAACATGCCAAACATTTTTCTTGTCAATTTCCTAGAGTTCTGTGGTCTTTTGTGTTAATATCAATAAAAATTATTTCATACAATATTCACTTTTCATAACATAAAATTCATAATACCATAAATACTCAAATTCTCAAAACCGAAACATTTTTAAACTAAATCTTATCTTCTGATGTGTCAGATGGCAATGTTGAGGATATTATACTATATACTATACCACTGAAAATCTCTCTACCTTGGCCACTATCTGAAAACTAAAAGATAGATTGTGGGACTTTAATCAGTGTTATTAAAAGATGCTGAGACTGGTGTGGTCCCAACATTACTCCTGATGCTGTCATTTGAGACTGGTGAATGATGTTCGAGATCCTCAAGGATGCAGCTATTCTTTTTGTAGATATAACAAATTGTCAGTTTCTTAATACCAAATTCTTGATTGACAGTGTCTCCAGACATTCCAGCATGAAATTGATCTAACACCTTTATTTTTTTTCCACCAAGCCATATTACTGACTTTCCTTGCTTGCACTCAGAGTTTAAAGGATTTATAATACAGTTTGGAAGGCATAATTGCAACCCAAAACTTGAGTTTTAAAGGCAAATAATGAAGTGGAATAATCAAGACCAGTAAAGCACCTACTGGGATCAGAAACTTGTAATCACTATTCTCATTTTTTTTTTTGTACTGCACATAAGTGTGAATGTGCATAGATACCAAAGGGAGAATAAATATGAAGCTGCTAATTAAATCAAACAAATGCATGAAGTTTCAGAGTTAAATACTTTAATCTTGAAGATTGATTGTACTCAGTTGTAGTAGGAAGGTTATTCTTGGCTGTAATTCTAGATCCTTTGCCTTCTGGAGATATCATATTCCAATTCCTTTGCTTCTTTAGCATAAAATTTACAAAAACTTGTGAGATTCTATGACTCCACGATAATTGAATTGTTTTCTTCTGTTTTCTGGCAATATTTTTTCTTTGGGCTAGTAAATCTGGAATTTGGCTATGATATTTCTGATAGTTTTCATTTTAGAATCTTTTTCAAGTGGAAATTGTGTATTCTTTTTTTTTAAATTTTATTTTATTTGCATAACATATGTGTGGGTAATTCTTCAACAATAACCCTTACACAGCTTTCCGTTACAAATTTTCCCCCCAACTCCCCACCCCTCCCCTAGATGGCAGGATATCCACTACATGTTAATTATGTTAAAATATTGGCAAATCGAATATATGTATACATATTTCCAAACTTATCATTGTTGTGCAAGAAAAATCTTATCTACACAAACGATATATCAGATAAAGGAAACACAATGTAAGCAAACGTCCATCAAAGAGTATGAGAATGTTATGTTGTGGTCCACATTTCGCATCCCTCTCTCTGGGTGTATATGGCTTTCTTCAGTGAACAATTGGAGGTGGTTTGAAACATTTCATTGTTGAAGAGAGCCATGTCCATCAGAATTAATCGTCATATAGTACTGTTGTTGCCGTGTATAATGATCTCCTGGTTCTGCTCATTTCACTCAGCATCAGTTCATGTAAGTCTCTCCAGGCCTCTCTGAAATCATCTTGCTGGTCATTTCTTACAGAACAATAATATTCCATAATATTCATATACCATAATTTATTCAGCCATTCTCCAATTGAAGGGCATCTATTCAGGAAATTGTGTATTCTTTAAATTTCTATTTTGCCCTCTGGATCTGCGATATCAAGCTAGGTTTTTTTTTTGATGATTTCTTGAAATAACTGTGTATACCCTTTGATCTAGCAGTGTTTCTACTGGGTCTGTATTAAAAAGAGATAAAAAAAAGGAACAGGAATCATATGTGCAAAAATATATGTAGCAGTCATTTTTTGTAGTGGCAAGGAAATGGAAACTGAGTGGATGCCTATCAATTGGGGAATGGCTGAATAAGTTATGACATATGAATTTTATGGAATATTATTGTTCTATAAGAAACAATCAGCAGGATGATTTCAAGTAAGGCCTGGAAAGATTTACAGGAATGGATGCTAAGTGAAATGAACAAAACTAAGAGAACATTGAACACAATAACAAGATTATGTGATGATCAACTCTGATAGACAAGACTCTTTTCAACAATGAGATGATTCAGGCTAATTCCAATAGACTTGTAATGAAGAGAGCAATCTGCATCCAGAAAGAGGACTGTGGGGACTGACTGAGGAACACAACATAGTATTTTCACCTTTTTTTGTTCTTGTTTGGCTGCTTTTTTTTCTTTCCTTTTTTTTCTTTTTGGTCTGATTTTTCTTCTGCAGCATGATAAATATGATATGAATATGAATAGAAGAATTATATATATTTAACATATGCTGAATTACTTGCTGCCTAGGGGAGAGAGTAGGGAGAAAGGAGGTAGAAAAACTTAGAATGCAAAAGTTTTGCAAGGGTGAATGCTGAAAACTATCTTTGCATATATTTTGAAAATAAAAAGATATTAAAAAAACTAGACAGTATAAAGCAAAGGAACTATATGACTATAAACATAAAGCACTTTTTGTACAAATAAACTTAGTTCTAAATAATTTGAAAAAAATGATAATTTCTTGAAATATGATGACTCTTTTGATAAGGGCTTTCAGATAGTTCAATTATTTAAGCTTATATTTTCTTAATCTATTTCTAAATATATCATATATTCTAACTCATTCAGCCATTCCCCAATTGATGGACAATCACTCAATTTCCAATTTCTTGTCACCTGAAAGCTGCCACAGACATTTTTGTACATGTGAGTCATTTTCCCTCTTTTATGATCTCATTGGGATACAGTCTCAGTAATGGCATTGCTGGATCAAATGGTAAGCACAGTTTTATATAGCCTTTTGGGCACAGTTTCCAATTGCTCTCAAGAATGGTTGGATCATTTCACAACTTTACCAACAATGTATTAATTTCCCAATTTTCCCATATCTCCTTCAATCTTTATCATTAATTTTTTGTCATAATAGTCAATCTGATAAGTGTGAGGTAGTACCTTAGAGTTGTTTAATTTGCATTTCTCTACTCAATATTTAGAGAATTTTTTCATATAACCATAGATGGCTTTAATTTTTTTATCTGAAAAGTGTCTGTTCATATCCTTTGACCATTTATCAATTGAGGAACACTTACCTTGATTTTAAAAAATTTTATTTATTTATTTTCTTGAGGCAATTGGAGTTAAGTGACTTGCCCAGATCCACAGCTAGGAAGTATTAAGTATCTGAGATCAGATTTGAACTCAGGTCCTCCTAACCAGGGCTGGTGCTCTATCATTGTACCACCTATCTGCCCCCTTGATTTTTAGTAATAATTTATAAGCTAACACTTTATTATTAGCTTTGAAATTGGAAAACTTAATTGACAGGGTAGATGGTTAGAGTCCACTCTCCCTGTCACAATCTGGTAGGGTCTAATTTATTTTTCCAGTGAGGAAGAAGAATGTGACTGTGGACCTGAAGTGAAAACTGAAAAAGCCTGTTCAGTCTATCCCTTGATAGCCATTTTACATGAGCATGTAGATAGGCTTTTTTAGTTGCAAAATACAATTATATTTTGTTGGGTCACTTATAAGGTAAATACACAGTGTGAAAAAAAAAGGGATCCATCAATTAATGATTTAGTGTTCAGGCAGGAAGCAAAGACTCTTTATTAAATACCAACTATGTGTTAGACTAAATATTTTACAAGCAAAAAAGACAAATAGTCCCTGTTCTCAAGAAGCTTATACACTGAGGAGGTAGAATACACACAAGGGGAATTGACAAGAGGGTATGATGGTGAGGGAGAAACACACTCCCTGAATAAAAGCTTGTCATTGAAGTCTGGTCTCAAAAGCATAACTGGGAGGGAAATGAAACATGGCTGCCTGTGCTTGTCTCAGAAAAGGAGGATCCTGGAAGTAACTCAACAATGGGAAGAGCAAAATGGCCTGGTTGAAGAACGATTCATCTTTTGATGAGCCATAAGGAAGAGTTAATCTTGGGTTCCTCCTCCCCTAATAAATGAGATAGAGGAATGAGAATACATAAATATATTTACACATGTAACTGTTCTTGGTTATTGATGAATAGATTATCCACTTTGTTTACAGTTTGAAGGGGCTTTAGACTATATCTAGTTTAATTTTTCTTGAACAAGAATCTCTCATTTAACATACCCAAGAATAATTATCCAGTCTTTGCATAAAGATCACCAGGGCTGGGGAAGCTTCTACTCCAAAGGAAGCCCATTCTGCTTTTGTATAGTTCCTAGGTGGAAAGAATGAATAGGATGCTGGTCCTGGAGCCAGGAGACCTCAGCTTCTGAGTTCAAATTTGGACTTAGACACTAAATGGCTCAGTGTCTGCTTCAATGCTGCTATGAGTTTAATTATTTTCAGAATAATTGTCTGCATATCCAGCTGCCTTGGACTGTTGTAACTTAAGCATCCCTGAGCATCAGAAGTCCTCCTGATTGACTAATCATTGTAGTACCATTCCATTGTCCAGTTTCCCTGTGAAAAAGGGAAGCTCTAGCACATTTTATGGTTAGTAGTTCATGTTCACACCTGAGCAACTTGGTATTTATGAATCTTCAAGAAACATCTTCATCTTCAGAGATACCCCTAACTGTTGATTATGGGGCTTTGGTTTTGGGAGGCATCCCTCATCTTATTTTTT
Source organism: Myrmecobius fasciatus (assembly GCA_023553655.1). Classification (NCBI taxonomy): domain Eukaryota; kingdom Metazoa; phylum Chordata; class Mammalia; order Dasyuromorphia; family Myrmecobiidae; genus Myrmecobius; species Myrmecobius fasciatus. Next base: position 36,233 of record JAJPUD010009883.1, on the reverse strand, counting down.
GTGTTCAAGCCTTAAATTGCCAGAACTCCTCAAGAGGAATGCCTTCGGATTTCAAAGGACCATAGCTCTAACACTAACAGCTCTCACTCTCCTTGTTTGCTGGATTTCCCCCCACCTTTTGTTCCCTGCTTCATTCCTTTGTAGGACCAGCCTAATTTCATCTTTCCTTCTGGAGTCCTTGTCTTCTTTTTCTTTTTTCTTTTTTTTTAACAAATCTCACCTTTTCCAATTCTCTTTAGAACACCTGTAGATATTACCTCATTATTGCAGTTTGCAAGCGCTTTGTTAGATAATAAATTCATTTATAATCTTTGTAAATTATGATCAGATTCTGATTCATTCCAGGTCCTCCTTTTTTGGATTTGGGGTTTCTTCTTACTTAACAATTCACAGGGTTTTTATTTTAACACAGGCAATGTGCTAAGTGCTTTACAATTTATCTCATTTGATCCTCACCACCACCTTAGGAGGTAAGTGCTATTACAACTCCCATTTTACAACTGAGGAAACAGAGTTGCTTGTCCAAGGACAAACAGCTATTAATTAATTAACAGGTTTGAACTCAGCTCTTCCTGACTCCATGTTCATCAACAGCTGCTATGCAATTTTTAATTTTATCAAATAGTTTTAGTCCCTGAGAAATTAAATGATTTGTCTAGGGCTACAAAGCCAGCATGCTTCAGAAGCAATGTTTGAACTTAGGTTTTTCTGATGCTAAGATCAACTCTCTTATCCCTTTATATTAAGCTTTCTCTCAGACTTTATATTTATACCTATTAAATTTCATCTTACTGGTTCTGGCTTTGCTATGCTATCTTTTCTTCCCCTTCGACTTTTCCAAGATCACACAGATAGTAAATGACAGAGAGAAATGTTCTCCTTTTCTCTGTTTTGGATTATCTCTCTTTATTCTTGCCTGGTTCTCAGAGTTTCATATTTCCTTCCAATTCATCCTTCCATATTAAAAGGTACAGAACAATAAATAAAATATAGCTTTTTCTCCCTGCTTCACCTTCATTTCTTTAATCCTCTTCTTCCTTATTGTTTTCTTTTATTTGGTTGAGCATGATCTGCTTTTTTGGTCTAGGAAATACTAAGGTTTAGTTCTTTGACATTAGGCATGAGTAGACTTAGAAAGGAAGATAGTTCCAGATTTTTCTCAACTGATTGTGCATGGAAGAAGTCATTAGCAGCTGCATAACCACTGGGACTGAAAAAAAAACAACTTTTTTTTTTCTTTTTCCTCAGCAAGAAATAGTGTGTAGGAGCAGAAATAAGAATTCGGAGCAGAAATTATCTCCTGCCTGAATTTGTCTTGAATGACTTTTGCTGTAGAAATTTGCTTTGAGAGCACTTGTTGTTTTGTTTTGTTTTTGTTTTTTGGATAGAAGCAAAAGGCAAAGGTTGCAATTCATCTTAAAGTTGTTTTTTTTTTTTCTTTCATTGTAAGGTCTTTTACAAATACAGCATTCAATTAGCTGTTGAGAATGCAAAAAGATCTACAGTCTGTAATCTAGGAAATTACAATCAAATTGGGAACAAAATATCATGTTTCATGGATAGATGATAGAGAAAATTTGGAGGAAATCTAGTAGAATGCCTTCATTTTACAGACAGGGAAGTTAAAGCCCAAAGAAGTTAAAAAATGGCTAAAAGTCATACAAATTACAAAGTCAAAGATGATGAAATTAGAATGCAGGTCTTCTGGTTCCAAACCCATCACCTTCTTCAATGTATTACTTTCTTTAAATTTCAATGTAATTTGGATTTCACGGATATGTACAGTACTTAATATGTCTACAAACTAATTAAGTTCCAATTTAGGACCTCTGATTAAAAGGGACCATCACGTTAAAAATCACTATACACAATTCAGAATATTCAACATTTTCAAGATAATTCTTTGGCTTTGTTGAAATATATTTTTAGACCTCAGAAAATCTTCATCTAGACTTGAGAATTTACATTTCTTCTAATAGTTTGGAAAAATTTTCTTTTCCCCCACCAAACTGCTTCACTTTACTTTTCACTCATAATATACACACATGCACATATACTTATGTAAACATATCTATATGAATGTTGTATGTGTATTTATGCATACATTAATTTTCTATCTTGGGATATCCAGGCCAAAATAAATGAAACTGACTTTGAAATGTTGATTTTCTCTGAGTATCTGCATTTGCAAAATCATGAAGGATTAATGAATTATGAGCTAAGTTGAAAATCACATAAACTGACCTATTTAGTTTTATGCTCTTTTCCCCCAAAATTCCATTGAAACATATGAGAAAAGTGAAGCAGTTTGGGAGTGGGGAGAAAAGAAAAGAATTATAAAACTTCCTGAAAGCAATGTTCAAACTCCAGGGCAGATTAAGCCATAGTGAAGCCTCAAACTATGTTAAATATAAGAAATGTCATAGTGTTACCCTGACCCTGTAGAATATTCCATATCATGTACCTTAATTCTTCATTTAATGGCCCCTCATAATCAGATACCTGAAAATGGAGCTTACATAGCTTATGGGCATATTCATTATAGCAAGCATACATGTACCTCAAATTTCCTAGAAATCCAGAGGCAGTGAGGAATATTGAAAAAAATGCTGAACCCATAGCAGAAAAGCCGAGGCTTCAATTCTGATTGCCACTTGTTTTCTGTTTAATAATTTAAGCAAAAAAAGATTATATGTCTATAAGCATACCTATATATGTACATGTATGAATATATGTATGCAAACACAAACATTGTGTGCATATAATGCAGATTTTTTTTAGTCAGTAGTTCAGCTTATAACCAAAAAAGATAGAAGGGAATGCCTGTGGTAGCACAGCCATTCAATTCACTTAAAGGTCATTGTGACATTGGGCCACCCAAGGCAAACCACTATACTCCAGAGTTAGGATTCTTCTTTTGTTTTCACTTAGGGTTATAGGATGGTACCATAATATTTTATAACAAATAACCCTCTTTTTGGGTCCAGCTCTTTAAACAAGTTTAGGGACCTGAAAAGGACTACAAAACAAGGTCATGGATGCTTTTAAAGGGGAAAAAATTAAAACAAAAAATTACAGAAGCAAAATCCCTAGCTACCATTTTTAGAAAAATCCCCTAACTCAAGGAATGCAGAAAATAGGGGAGAACAGAAGTAAAGCCATATTCCCCCCTCTCTTTTTATTTTTTTTTCCTTGAGAAATGTCCTCTGGATTCTCCAGCCACTTTGGCGCCTGCCACTCCCCTAATGCTTGGCAAATTGATTCCTCCAGAGTGCAAGCAGTGTCAGCTGGCCCTGATTTGCAATGCATACCCAGCAATGTCTTACAGCCCTGGAGGAGAGCTGGAAAAGAAAAGAGGGTGTACGTGCTTCACCGGGAGATTGGACAAATGCTCTGAGGAGACCTGAGAAATAACTGCAACCTTGTACCCCCCTTCTCCTGCCACCCCGCCTCTCCTCCCTCTCCTGAGTTTTTAAGTTTCTGAAGAGTGCATGGAGCAATCAGATTTCCAATGGGAGAAAACTTTCAAGGATCCATTGGTCTCATCAAAAATTACACTTTGGGTTTATCTGCATTTTGTTTGAGATGCTAGTTAACATGCACACACAAACATCTTATCATTGATCTTTCATAAGTGATCCCTGAGTGGATAATCCAGCACCAGCCAAATCTGGTGGAATTAAAATTAGAATTCCTGAGCTTTTCGAATCTGGTGCTCAGGCCCATAATCCTATTTGCCTTTTGATATTCTGAGCTTTCAGGCTTCAGGTGAACAGTGCAGGGTTTGCTTTTCTACATTCCACAATTTTAGGCAATTGATTGATCTATTAACACAAATGTATTAAATACCACTGTGTACTGGACTTGGTGCTATGCACTGGAGGACATAATTAAAAATAATGAAATGATCCCTAGTCTTTCTTAGTTTAATGGGGACAACCACAAGTACACACACACACATGTATATGTATATACACATATATACATATATGCATAAAACTATATATTATGTGTGTATGTGTGTACACACATACATATATATCATATTATCTTATACACATACACATATTACACATATATACATATATACATACACACACATGCACACACACATATATATATATATATATATATAATAACTGGGGGTATGCAATAGCATAATGTCTACTGAGACTGAAAGGGTAATCTGGGTACAAGTAGTATAGTGCTTTAAAAACCAAACAGTTTTATTATAGAGCTAGCAGGAAACTACTGGAGTTAATCATATATGTGGGTATGGGCTTAAGAAAAACTGCTTTGGAGGAAATATGGAGAATAGGCCAGAATGAGGAGAAACTTGAGGCAGGAAAATCCATTAGGTAACTATTGCAATAATCTATGCAAGAGGTGATGAAATCCCCAAGTGAGAAGAAATTATTGGCAAGTGTTGTTGTAAAGGTAAAGGTAGAGGTAGAAATGACAAAATTTGTCAACTGATTGGATATGTGAAATAAGGATGATACCTTCAACAGAAACAGGGAAGCTTTGAGGAGAGTTTAATTTCAAACATATTGAGGTTAGGATATTTTTTTACAACCTGAGCAAAATTTAGTTATCAGAAAATTTCAATGAAAACTAAAATGATTGACACATCTCCAGGGGCTTATGGCCTAGCTTTGTACAGAAGAATCTGTGCCAGTTTTATTTTGTTTTCTCATTCCTACCAATCAAATCTAAGTAGGTTCCATGTCTTCTCTTTTCTCAGCTTCTTAAAATGTCAATTTACTTGTGATAATATTAGAAGTGATGAAGTTTGAAATTTGTAGATAGTTCAAAGGATTGTGAACCCATTGCTTTATTTGAATAAACATCAAATGAATAGAATGATTAAAAAAAGAAATTTAAAACAAAAAAAGCTGTTTTAAATGCCATGTGGATGTCACTGGACAATTCATAGTGCTGTTGCTAAGTATTACTTCTGATTTTTAGCTTTTTTTTCAGTTGTATTTGACACTTTGTGATCTCATTGACTATAGTATGTCAAGTCTTTCTGTCCTCTGCTGTCTCCCATAGACTGTCTGAACTCAGGTTCATTGTTTCCATGGCACTATCCATCTATCTCATCCTTTTTCCTTTATGCTTTCCCAAAACAGGCTCTTTTCCAATGAAGCCTGTCTTCTCAGTATAACACCACATTATTTAAGTTTCAGCTTCAGTATTTGTCCTTTAAAATGCTCTGAATTATTTTCTTTAAATATCGATTGATTTGATTTCCTTGCTGTTATGTTTTTAATATCACTTGAAGAAGGAAGATAATATCTGCTTTCTCCCAAACTTTTAAGTTTCATAGGAGAATAAATATGCTGAGATAGATGATAAAAGGAGTAAATCATGAATTGACCATGATGATAATGGTAATTATTTCAATGACATGAGATTTGATTTGTAATCTTATTCAAATCCTTCATTATATGTGACTGTGGATGGCAATGAATGATTTTTTAAATTAACTTTTTGGAAGGGGTGTGTTTTATAGTTCTTTGAGTTGTAGGAACACAATACAAGGAAAGAATAATGGTCCCCAAAGTACATTACTGAATTGTTCCATTTGACAGGAACTCTAGATTACATTTTAGTCTTCTCCAGAAGCTAAGTTGTCTTTACAACAATTACCCCTTCATGTGGCAGGATTAATGCTTCCTTGAAATTTGCATACCTTACAGGAACATAGAAAATGTGTAACATATTCTGAAGGGGGTTAATATAACACAATACCATATGTTATTGTGTTAACCTGCACTTTGCATGTGTTAGCCATTTGAACTCCTTAAATGTTTGAAAAAATATGTATTTGTAAAAATAGTAAGAAAGAAAATTTCAAAATGAAATTAAAACCTGCCTCAAAATGATTGAGGGGAAAAAAAGAAATCCTAACAAGTACCACCAATTTACAATAAGCAATCTGAGTCTGGTCTCCAACATTAAATATTACATGCAGTATTTTGTAAACACAAGGAATATTAATAGCATAACAACTGAGATGCCCAGAGCACCTTGTTACCAAAGGTCTGAAACATTCATTAATTATGAAGGAGCAGGAACCAGTCAACAAAAGAGAAACAGGCTTTATGAATTCATTGAATCCAAGGATTTAGGATCAATGGGAAATGATGAAGGATGGATTAAAACAGAATGGACTATATATGGTCTAGAATATTATAGTATTTTTTAAAAATTCTGTTGGAATCATTTAATAGAAATGTTCCTTACACACACACATATGCACAGAGAATCAAGATGCTAATGCTATAGCTCATTTATTGCCAGCATATTCAGTGACATTTCATAATGTACATCTGTCAGCCAGAGATATAAATGAATGAGGTGAACCATACAATTTACCCTCAGGAAGTTCCATTAGAGCCCCCAAAGTATAATATTTATGAGGTCAGAATCAATTAATCAGATAGCTGTATTTGCTTTTTAGCTCAACATGCTCAGTGCACCACCAAACTGTTGCAGTTGACAATCTTTCATATTTGAGGAGAAAAAAAAAGTCATTGTGTTCTACTGTATAAAAGCTATTTTGTAAACCAATTTCTATAGTAACCCAGGATACATAGAGCACTAATTCATAGAGTAAGTGTTGCTATTGAGTTGTTTCCAACTCTTTGTGACCCAACTTGGGATTTTCTTGGCAAAAAAGACTGGAATGGTTTACCATTTCCTTCTCCAACTCATTTTACAGATAAGGAAACTGAGGCAAACAGGATTAAATGAATTGCCCAAGGTCACACAGATAGGGACTGTCTAAGGCCAAATTTGAACTCAGGTCTTCCTGATTTCAGGTCTTTTACTCTTTCTGATTAATTGCTTTTTGGAGTAAGTGGGGAGAATGCAAATATGTTCTTATCAGAAATGCTGAGAATCTCAATATTCCTTCCTACCTGAGCTCTGTCATTCCACTTATGGAGAAAGTGGGTAATGGTAGATGAGAAGAAATTACTTAGAAACTATATGTCTATACTATGACCATTTAAATTTTGACTGTCAAGACCAGCCAAAAGGTTACTAATATAGAAGCTCTGCTATCCAGAGCCAGTTGGCTTGGCTGAATAAAGATCAAGATTTGCCTCAGGGGCTAGAATAAGTAATCATTATGCTTTTCTCAGTGTCTAAGCCTGCCATTTCAGAAAGTAGGTCTAGAATAAATCCATAAAATAAGTGACCTCTGACAGCTAAATAGCAGTGCTTTTATGGTATGGAAGAAGGGGCAAAAGCAGGATTCATTCTTTTTTTTAAACAAACGTAACAATAGTTTTTTATGATAGTTTCATATTACTAAATATTTAAGAATAAATAATTGGAAGTCTATGATGGATAGGTGTAAACGAAGAGGAAGATATTCATCAGTGAAAGCTATCAGTCCCTGAGACATTGTGCAAATTCAGTACATTAAACAGCCATTATTATTGATCACCTATCATGGGTCCATTGTGGTACTAGATATTACTGGAGGATCCTGTCAATCAGTGAATATTTATTGTATGCTGATTGTGAGAGGAACACTATTCTATGAACTTCAAGAAATAGAAATGTATAACATGGTCCTTGACCTCAAGTCCATTTTCAAATTAAGAAGATAAGACTAAGACATATTATAAGAAGTATTGAGGAAGGTGGTAAATAATTGTGATAATTCTTGTGACATTGAAAATTCTCTAAGTTCTTACACATCAGAACTATTAAAAACATAATAATTGAGATGAAAATTGAAAAAGTTTGTTTGCAAAATGTGACTTTTGGGGGGAAAATGCAAAAAGAATAGCTTTTATGCTCCTGTATAACCTGAACAGTTCAAAAATAATGGAGATAATCTCACTTGGATAATCAAAAAGGAAAACTGAAAAAAATATCAATTTTATTTTATGTAAGATAAATTGGTGTAGTGATCATCATGGAAGGGTTAGAACATTCATGCAGCTGGGAACTGGGGTCCTAAAAACATCATTCAATAATTTAATCTGTAATTTGGAGAGAAAGGGAGAAAATAATAATGTTAAGCAAAGGCAGAACATCTGCTGATATTAAAAAAAACAACAACAATAACAACAACAACAAAAAGCTAATATAGCAAGATGACCTAGAAAGCAATGTTCAAAACAGATTTCAAAGTCTCATTTGACCCTTATCCATTTAGGCAGTTCTCAAAAACCTCAAGGGGAAAATTCACTAATAAAGGCTTACAGATTCGGAAGCTTTTGAGAGAAGTAGATTCTAGTCTAGAAACTAGTAAATAGATATTGACCATATTTCTGTCTTTCCACACCTAAACAGAAATTGTCATCATTTATACCCTAATGATAATAAGTGGTAATAATAATTTATATTTTTATAGTACTTTGTGGCATACAAAATGTTTTCCTCAAAATCTTTGTGAGTTAGGGAAAGCAAGTATCATTAATCTCATTTTATATATGGGAAAATAGAAGAAGCAAAGTTAAGATGAATAATTTTGATACTTTGGGAACTCTCTTTATCACTACGATTCATAACCAGCCTATAAGTGAGTTGCTAGTCTTAGACCATTGCCTGAAGCTCAGAGATGGTAAATGGCCTAATGGTCACAAAATTAATAAGGGTCCAAAACTGCAATATGAACTTAGAACTTCATGAGTCTATAGATGTTTGTTGTGTTAAATGAATTATCCCTTAGACAACTGGAACCTACAAGGAGGTGATAACAGCAATGTTTTAAGAGGATTAATCTGCTTGAGCTGGAGTTGTTACAGAATGGATGAGGATGGGAGACAGAGGGCAGGAGATGCAGGACCTGGAGATGTTGTCATTTCAACTCCTGAAACAAATTAAGCCATTAACAATCATTAACTTACTTGTTGTGCTGAGTTTTTCTGACTACCAGAGGGCATCTCAAGGATCCTGAGCAAATGCGAAATAGGGCTTTGAAATGGAATGGAATGGAAGATAGGAGAAATGTGACTAGGTAGGCAGTCTTGAATTGGAAAAGACAGTCGGTGATCATGAACATACATGACATTAGGTTTCTAAGGTCTAGGATGGAAGTAGGAGGCTGGGGTGAAAGAGAAGATAGGCAGATGAGGGGAGAGGGCAAGTGATAGAAAAGAATTATTGCAATTTTAAAACTTTGCTAAGGATTAATTCTAATAGGTACATTTAAATTGGGCTATCTAGGTGGTACAGTGCCTAGAATGCTGGATCTGGAGTCAGGAAAACCTGATTTCAACTCCAACCTCGTATACTTTATAGCTATAAGACCCTGATCAAGTCACTTAACCTTGTTTGTCTCAGTTTTCTTCTCTGTAAAATGAGCCGGAGAAGAAAATGGCAAACTACTCTAAAGTCTGCCAAGAAAAATCCATGGATAGTGTTGGACTGTGCTGTGGTCCACAGAAACTAAAAGCTATTCAAAGAGACTCTACTCAGCAACAATAACAAACATTTAACTGGTTTCTATTCTACTTTGTTAAAATCATAGGATCATAGATTGGGAACTAGAAAGGGCAATCTAGCCCAACTTGGCTGTTTTTATATCTGAGAAAGGTAAGACCTAGTTAAGTGACCTGTCCAAGATCTCACAAGATACAACGGTATGATTTGAATCTAGATTCTCTGACTCCCAATCTAGCTCTTTTAAAAACATCATCATTTGTGTAATCTATTATTGAAGTGAATTTTGTTAGTAGGAAGTACATATATATGTGTATGATATTTTATGTGCTTATATGTACACATGCATAAACATGTTTGACTATGTATGCATTATATATAAACACCTATAGCCACATCATTTCCATCTTTCAAGCAGTCAGAGATGATTATAGACAACATTACTCTTGCCTCCAAACAATACATTTGTTGTTGGAGAAAAACTGGTCATAAGATAAAGTAAAAGACTGAAAAGAATAGTTTTACTGAGGTGTAACTTAGAAGACTGGGGATGAAAAACTTGTTTTCTGTATTTCTTATCTTGCTGGGATCATAAATATAATTCACTGAACCAGATGTGGTCTTTTAGATTTTAGGTTATTTTTGTTATTAAAAAAATTGGTTTAGAGTTTTGCTGAAGGTACCTTTTTGGGCCCCTAGAGACTGCCATTTAGACTTCCCAAATAGTTTTAATTTAATAATTGCTTGAATTTTAATAATCTGTCTGAATTTAGGAAGTCATGGACATTACAAAATGGTACACCAAAGTTTTAGGAGTGTGAGGGAAGAAAGGCGGTGATTGCCTATTACCCCATTGCTGGTGTTAAGTGGCTTCGTTAATTATTACCATCTGAAAAATAGTGAACTGGGGTCCCTGACCTGTAGAAAGGAGCTCAGGCTTATCAGAGGAAGGGTTAAGAAGGAAGATTAAGAGTTCAGCAGTAATGTTTCTCCAAAGTACTGGTGAGCATACTCTGTTGATGGGCAAGGCAGTGAGATAGAGTTTAGCTGCCATGTTTCTCTGCAAATGAACAGTTTGTAATTTATGGATTCATGTCAGTTACTGATCCCTATTATAATGGACAAACTTCCTTCTGTGGCACAAGAACACACTTTATTGCCCACTTTCTTTTGTGGACCAGGATGATGAAGATGATGAAAATGATAATGATTATGATGATAATGATGATGGTTTTTGTCATAGGTAATTTTGTTTATTTATTAATAATTTTTATTTTCATAGTATATGCATAGATAATTTTCAACATTCATCCTTGCAAAACATTGTGTTCCAAATTTGTTTCCTTCTTCCCCCCACCCCTTTGGTCAGCAATCCAATACATGTTAACTATGTGCAATTTTTCTATTCATATTTCCACATTTATCATAGTGCACAAGAAAAATCAGATCAAAAGAAAAAAAAAACGAGGAAGAAAACAAAAAGCAAGTGAACAATAATAATAAGGGTAAAAAATACTCAAACAGCTCCCACAGTCCTCTCTCTGGATGCAGATGGCTCTTTCCATCACAAGTCTGTTGGAACAGGCCTGAATCACCTTGCTGTTGAAAAGAGCCATGTCCATCAGAATTGATCATCATATAATATTGATGCTGTGTACAATGCTCTCCTGGTTCTCACTTCACTTAGGATCAGTTCATGGCCTTTTTGAAACAATCCTGCTGATCATTTCTTATAGAATAATAATATTCCATAACATTCATGTACCATAACTTATTCAGCCATTCTCCAACTGATGAGCATTCACTCAGTTTTCATTTTCTTGGCAGAACACAAAAGTCTGCTACAAACATTTTTGCACACAATAATCCTTTTTCCTTTTTTATGATCTCTTTGGGATACAGACTCAGTAAAGACCCTGCTGGATCAAAGGGTGTGTACAGTTTGATAACCCTTTGGGCACAGTTCCAAATTGCTCTCCAGAATGATTGAATCAATTCACAACTTTACCAATAATGAATTAGTGTCCCAGTTTTCTCACAACCCCTCCAACATTCATTATTATATTTTGTTATCATCTTAGCCAATTGAAGATGTATGTAGAGGTACTTCAGAGTTATCTTAATTTGCATTTCTCTGATCAATAATGACAGAGCATTTTTTCATATGATTATAAATAGTTTTAATTTCTTTATGTGAAAATGGTCTCTTCATATCATTTGACCATTTATCAATTGGAGAATGGCTAGAATTCTTATAAATTTGAATTAATTCTTTCTATGTTTAGAAATGAGGCCTTTATTAGAACCCTTGGATGTAAATTTTTTTCCAGTTTATAGCTTCCCTTCTAATCTTTTCTACATTGTTTTCTTTCAAACAAAACCATTTTAGCTTAACATATAAATATTATTTATTTAATTATTTGATTTTTATTTATTTATTTATTATTAAATTAATTATTTAAAATATAAATGTATCCATTTTGCATTCCATAATGTACTGTAGTTCTTCTTTGGCCACAAATTCCTTCCTTATCCACAGATCTGAGAGTTATATTATATTTTGTTCTTCTAATTTGCTTATAGTATCATTCTTTATATCTGAATCATGAACCCATTTCAGTCTTATTTTGGTATAGGGTGCTAAGTGTGAGTCAATGCCTAATTTATGCCATACAAATTTTCAATTTTCCCAACAATTTTTGTCAGATAGTGAGTCCTTATCTTAGAAGCTGGGGTCTTTGAATTTATCAAATAGTACTTTACTCTAGTCATTAACTATTGTATCTTGTGAACTTAACCTATTCCACTGATCAACTACTCTTTTTTAGCCAATACTAAATAATTTTGATGACTACTTCTTTATAGTATAGTTTTAGGTCTCATACAACTAAGACACTTTCATTTGCATTTTTTTCATTAATTCCCTTGAAATTTTTGACCTTTTGTTTTTCCAGATGAATTTTGTTATTATTTTTCTAGCTCTGTAAAATAATTCCTTGGGAGTTTGGTATGGTACTGAATAAGTAGATTAATTTAGGTACATTGTCATTTTTATTATATTGGCTTGGCCTATTCATTAACACTTGATATTTTCCCACTTGATTAGAGTTGACTTTGTATAGAATGTATTTTGTACTTGTGTTCATATAGCTCTTGACTTTGTCTTGGCAGGTAGACTCCCAAATATTTTTTGTTATCTACATTTTTTAAATGAAATTTCTCTTTGTATCTCTCACTGCTGGACTTTGTTGTTAACATAAAAATGCTGATGATGTATGTGGATTTATTTTGTATCCTGCAATTTTGCTAAAGTTGTGAATTGTTGCTAATAGTTTTTTAGTTGATTCTTTAGTATTCTCTAAGTATACAATCATATCATCTACAAGGAGTGATAATTTGGTTTCCTCATTACCTACTCTAATTCCTTATACAAGTAAGCATTTAGAGATATAATATTTCACCTAAGAACTGCTTTGTTTGCCTCCCATACATTTTGATATGTTGTCTCATTATTGTCATTCTCTTGGATGAAATTATTGATTGTGTCTGTGATTTGTTGTTTTACCTACTTATTCTTTAAGATTAGACTGTTTAGTTTCTAATTAATTTTTAGTCCATTTTTCCTTGGCCCTCTATTCTGTGTAAATTTTATTGCATCGTGATCTGAAAAAGAAGCATTTATTATTTCTGCCTTTCTGCATTTGATTTTGAGGTTTTTATGCCCTTATACATGGTCAATTTTGTGTAGGTTCCATAATACTGCCAAGAAAAAAAAGTATATTCCTTTCTGTCTCCATTTAGTTTTTTCCAAAGATCTATCATACCTCACTTTTCTAAAATTGTATTTATCTCCTTACCTTCTTTCTTATTTATTTTGTGGTTTGATTTATCTAATTCTGAGAGAGAAAGATTGAGATCTCCCACTAGTATAGTTGTGCTGTCTAATTCATATTGTATCTTTCTTAACTTCTAGAAATTTGGATGCTATAACCTCTTGTTGATTGCATGTGTTTAGTTTTGATATTACTTCATTATCTATGGTCCCCTTTAACAAGATAGTTTCTTTCCTTAACTCTTTTAATTAGGTCCATTTTTGCTTTTGCTTGATCTGAGATAAGGATCTCTACCTCTGTTTTTTTTTTTTTTTACTTCAGCTGAAGTATATTAGATTCTGCTCCAGCCTTTTACCTTTACTCTGTGTGTATCACTTTGCTTTAAATGTATTTCTTGTAAACAACATATTGTAGAAGTTTGGCTTTTAATCCAGTCTGCTATGAACTTCCATTTTATGGGAAAATTTATCCCATTCACATTCACAGTAAAACTGGCTAATTGTCTATTTTCTCTATTGTACTTTAAAAATATGGAATACTTCATGAATTTCTATGCCATTCTTGTGCTGGGGCTATGCAAATCTTCTCTGTATTATTCCAATTTAAGCACCTAAGGAAGTCTCAATAAAGAAAACCTCTCCATCAAAGTAAGTTAGCAATTGCTCAGCAATTTGGACACATATCTTTCTGTTGCCTACTCTCTTTCTGGAATGCCACATGGTATACTTAAAGTAGGTGATTAATAAATGCTTGTTAACTTAAATAATCTTCCTTTCATCTTGTATGTTTCATCAAGAGGAGCTGAGGTATAATAAAAAAAACCCTAAACTCTCTCTAAACCCGAGGATCAAAAGACATGTTTGACTCTATTTTTGTTGTTTAATTGTGTTTGACTCTTCATGACCCCATTGGAGGTTTTCTTAGAAAAGACATTGGATTAATTTGCCTTTTTCTTCACCAGCTTATTTTTATATATGAAGAAACAGGCAAATAGGGCTGAGTGACTTGCCTGAGGTCACACAGCAAGTAAGTGTCTGAGGCTAGATTTGTACTTAGGAAGATGAGCCTTCCTATCTTCAAGCTTGGCTCTTTCTCTACTATATCACCTACCTGCCTTGCTTTATCACTTTTAAAATATTTAGTAACTATAATAACTAACATTTATGTAGCAGCTAGGTAATATAGGGGATTAAGGGCTGGTCTTGATTGAAGAAATTCCTTACTTAGAATCCTGTCTCTGACATTTACCAAGATTATCACCCTAGGCAATATAACCTCTTTTTGCTTCAGGTTCCTCATTTTTAGATGGAAATAATATATAGAATGCTGTGAGGATCAAGTGAAATAATTGCTTAATATTTTGCAAACCTCAAAGCTTTACATAAATGCTAGCTACTTATTATTATTGTTGTTATGTAATACTTCAAAATAGATAATGAACTTTATACTCTCCCTTTTAAATCTCAAAACTAACTCTTACAATAGTATTATGATTTCCATTTTAATAAAGAGGAAATCAATGCTAAGAGAGTGAAGGTAATTGATCTTGGTTCCATAGCAGGTGTGTAAAGTGGAACTTGATCCCTGATGTTTCTAGACGATAAGTCTGTATTATTGAGCCTCAATTTTTTCTCATTAAAATGGGGATTATTATACTTACACCACCAAGTTTGCAAAATTGGTGTGAAGAAAGTGCTGTTAAAATTTAAAAAAAAAATACTAGGCAAATAATACCTATTAGCACAGTGTCTTGGCCACCACAAGCACTCAATAAACATACTTTGAATCAAATTGAATAGTTAAATTGAGCTATTTTATTCAGTTAGCTTTCAAAATATTTCCCTTATTCCCTTCTCATTTTAGATCCTTTCTTACTTTCCTTTGATCTGTTGGTCCAAACTAAATCAGTCTGGAAATATGACTGACCTCCTGTCTTTGTCTCTTCAGTGATTCTCAAAAGCTGTCTAATAATGCTAATAATGAGAATAGCATTATGATGATGCTTATAATTGGAATTTTGTTTGGCGTTAGACATTTTGTGCTTTGATTTGCTGATGACTCTAATGAGGAAGGATTTTACTTTGACTGGTTTCCCTTTCCCTCCATATACTTACTGGTGACTTTATAGAAGATGACCACCATATACTTTGTTGCTGATGTAAATACTAATCACCCTTTTATTTCTGGCCCCATTGTCTGGTTATTTAAGAATGACATTTAGTGCTGAGTCCTTTTTAGCCAAAAGCATCACTTCCTTTCATCTCTCAGAATCAGAACAGAGCAAGATAGGGTCCATTTTGTTCCCTGAAAGCTTTTTCCCTTCATCAGCTACACATCACCTGGGAAATGGGTTTGGCCTGATTATTTCTCTGCAATTTCAAAATGCTATTTTGGATCTTTCCTGATAATTCTCTCTCCAACTCCTTCTCCACCCCACCTCATTCATGTTAACAAACTACTTTGGGTTTAATTGTCCCTTGTTGTCTTCAATCTTGGTTTAGTGACCACAGCTTACAATTCTGTAAGGTTCTGGTACTTGACCAAGAAAGGAAGGCAGCTGTGGCAAGGCTAGGAGAATTATAAATTGAAGAATAATAATCCCTTCATCTTCCCTTCTCATCTTTCTAGAAGTACCTATTTTGCTCTGCACAGTTCTAATGGCCTGTAATTTTGAGGTAGACTCAAAGAAACTTCAAAAGGGGAACATTCATAGAAAATGAACAATACCATCTGCCCCCATTTTTGTTTATTTTCTAATTCAGATTTTACCTAATATGGGAAATTAGAATGTATAAACCCTTATTACCAGTCACATCCCTTTCCTCTTCTTCCTTAGGCTGACCTAGTTTTCAAATGTTTAGGGCTTAATAAACACAGAACTTTCTACTTCTTCAAGTTTAAATATTGGCACAAAAGGAGGAATTGAGGTAAATTAGTCTCTGAGGCCAGTGAATGAAGGGCAGAAGTAAATATTTCATTAATGTCTGACATTTGATTAAAGATGCCTAATATATAAGTAACAATATTCAATATGTCATATATTTAAGTATCTTTCCATGATTCACAATAAAAATGCAAAAAGAAGACATAAGAAAAAGGTCACATTTTATGCAAATGTCATGGAATATAATCTCTTTCAGGGCAGAGGTGGTTTTATTTTTGGTTTTGTATCCCCAGCATCTAGTACAGTTCCTGGTACATAACAAGTACTTAATAAATGCTCATATTAATTTATCCATTGGCATTGACTGCTAACAAATACAAGAATAGACTCATATAGAGGCTGATATCAGAGCAGAATTTTGATAAAGGTCCAAAGTAGTGAAAGGACAAAGATAAAAGAAACATCTATTAGGAAACCAAACTTTTTGTATACAAACAAGTATGGAGGTACCAATCCAATTGGTTAATAATTATAACAGGTGTTTAGGGGAAACTAACACCTATAGTTTGAGGGTTTGCTGACCTTTTACAGAGCTGGTCATCTACCTTTGATGTTCACATGATTCCCAATTCTTATCTGTGGCTCCAAGAAGCTGTAGCATGCGCAATGACCACACCCATATATAACAAGTTGGCAGATGGGCTAAACCAGGTTGAGGGTTACTGTTAGGTCCTCAGGAGAGTTAGGGGGATGTTTACCTCAAGGATGCAAAGACTTCTGCTGACAGATGAGTACATTTTATTTCAACAGCCATGTAGGCAACTAAAGGAGATGTTGTGGAGCAGTTAGATTCTGGTTAGACATTTAAGACACCAAGATCATCCACTGTATATCCATTATTACAATTGTCTTAACTTTTGTCTTGCCACTGGACTTCAGTGATCCTGAGAGACAGAATACGGATGATAATTTTGTGCAACTCTGTCCTCCTTAAATAAAATTCAAGAGCAAGTCAAAATATTACTCTACAGTGTCATTGTTCCTCTTTGAAAGATGAACAACAACAATAACATAGTGTGTTGTAAGCAATAAATGCTTAACATAGTGTTTTAATTGATATTGAATTAATTTAGAATTTGTGTACTATTTCATAATTTAAAAGCTAAGGAAAATACTGGTTGACCTTGGCCTTTGTCCTTCTTTCTCACTAACTTGATATATATTTGTATGTATGTATTATCAGAGATGATCAACAAGCTATGTAATAATAATCAGGTATTAAATATTCACCATTAAAATCTTTCCTCAAAATATTTTATTTTTTAGTTTTTCTTTTTAAAAATATAAAACATGCACAAATCACCTGTCATCAAATGATGACATTTCCATGCCCCATTGCATTAGGAATAGGAGAGCATTGAGAAATTGTTGTAAAGCATATGGGATATAGCATTGAAGGGCAGGGGTTAAAAATCCCAGATGTACCTGTTGGGAGATAACTAAATCTCAGTCTCTTTTTCAAGATAGAAGGCAAGCAGACAAACAAAAACAGTAGTTAGCAAGAAAATCTCTAGGGCCTGTCTTGACTCTTAATCTAGGATCCAATGACAATATCATTCCTGAGAGAGGCATTATTAAATTTCTAGTTGTATTTGGGGAGATACAAGCATGCTGATGGTAGAAAATAGGGAAGTACGTAGAATTCTAAAAAGAAAAATATTTGTCACTTAGTCTATTTCTGATTGCCACTATTATTGAAACAAATAGTATTCCAGAACTTGTTTCCTGGGGATCATAGGTTCCAACTAAGCCTGAAGTAAAGAGGACTTTTAGAGCTTGAAAGGACAGCAGAGGTCATTTAATCTAAGGCCTTTATTTTATATTTATGTCTTTGATTAATACCATATTTAACACATGGGAGAATAAAGATTTTAACTCAGGCCCAAATATGAGTTTCTCTTATATCATATTATCCTATTTTCCAGAAGAGATGTAGGATTAACTGCTGCTAGAAGAGTCTTAGTCAATCAGAAAATGATTAGGTAACAGCAAGTAAAGAAATTTGTGATTTAAGAGTCCTAGATTTCATTTAAAAACAAAACAAAACAAAATAATATAAGATTCAAACATGCAGTTTAGTTGAGAAAGAGAAATGAGGAAAATCACTGGATTTCTCATGACATACAGTTAGGTTCATGTGGATTTGCTAGCTATGGTGATTGATTGATATGGATTTTTTGCTGTTGTTTTTTGTTGTTGAGGATTGGAGGATCATAGAGGTTTCTTCCTCCTCTCCCTTTCCACCTGAAAACAAACCAATTAAAAAAAAAATCAGGCCTTTCTCTTTATTATCTGAAAGAATCTCCAGTGATTGGTCTTCAAATTCTGTCAGGCTATGTGTAACACTTAAATTTTAGAATAAAAAAAGTAGAGAACCAGAAGAACTGTGAAAGCTTATTTTGCCCAGTCCCTTCATTTTACAGCAAATAAACTGAGTTCAAGCATGACTGTTTTCTTGCATAATGTCTCACCCTTGTAGATCTCTGTCTGTAATTTGCATAAGGGCTCACAGATTTCAGAACATGTCAAAAACTTTCCACTATTCTTTATTGATACATTTTCCCCAACAGGAGAGAAAATATCATCATCTATTTCTTGCCTCTGATTGTAGGATGTTGAAATAAATGAAAGAGAAGTTTTGGGGTAGAAATAAATAAAAAGAGCTATTTTAAACCATTATTTTTGAATCACTTTTGAATTAATCACTGATTTATTTAATCATTAATCTTATATATCTCCAAACAGACAGCATCATTAGAACTTGGAGAATGTTTTCTACCCCATGATAAATAGTCTGTGCTACAAACATCTACCTTATAGGAAAAGGTTTTGCTTTTTATTCAAAATATCACTTAGTGGTGCATTATACAGAATAATAGTTGCATTAAGATGGTTCTAGTAATTTTCTCTTTAAAAAATCCCTCTTTTTGGATCAATTCTTATGGGTGAGAAGTATCATGAAATGATATAACTTTGAAATTTGAGTCAGAAGACATAAATTCTAGACTCTCCATTTTTAGTAAATAATTTTCTAGGCTTTAGTTTCTTTATAAAATAGAATAATAGCATCTTATTTACCTCACGTAAGTTTGTTGTGCATAAGAAGTGACTGATCTTGGGTAATACATTTCACCTCTCCAAACATTCATTTCATCTGTTAAATGAGAATGTAGTTGGGATAATATCTACTAACAGTGGTCCTCACTTCACCAGGATTGTTGATGTGACTTCCTAGTTTTCTGAATACACAAAAACATGGGGAGCTTTATCTGAGCCCAGGATCTTTATTAGATTGATCACTATGGATGATATAAAAGTGACAAACTTGTATTCAATTTCAATTACCTCAATACTAGCATTGTTGGTGGAATGTCCCTTATCTGTTCTAAATGTCCTTCCTCTGCCCTGGCTAAGTAAACCTTTTCTCAACTGATAAGTGGCAGGTAAGTAGTGCAATGGATTAAGCTCTGGGCTTGGAAATAGGTAGACTTATCTTCCTGAATTTAAATCCAATCTCAGATATTTACTAGCTATGCGACTTTGGGCATATCACTTAATCCTATTTTCTTATTTGTAAAAAGAAGGGGAGAAGGAAATGGAAAACCATTCCAGTATATTTGCCAAGAAAACCCCAACAGAGATCATCAAGAGTCAGATATTACTGAACAACAGCACAGTGTTTCATTTTTTTACAATCTCATACTTGAGATATGAGGTCAATCTGGTCAGCCTTGGTTTAGTACATGGTAGGTTAGTCGAGAGAAGATGGTAGTGGAGGAGAGGAGCTAACAATAAGTTGAGGTAAAGCTAGCAATGAAGATTGAGAGATTTTTTTTTTTACTTTTCAATTCTATTTGTTACTATGTCTTAATCTAAAGATTCCTAATTCTATTAGATTTCTGGATTCCAGTGCAGATAAATATCAAATTACTCAGCTGTAATTTTGAAAGGATATTTAAGAAGGAAAAAACAAACAAACAAACAAAAACATCCTACCATTTCTTCAAGGAAATCAAATAAGTATTTTATAATACATTTCTGAGAAGCTTAATTGTTCATCAAATTATTTTGCCTTTTAAACCAACCCACAATGGATATTTTGCTCATATGAAGGAGGGACAGAAAGGAAGCAAGGTTTCTTTTCCTAATATGTTGGGTACATACCAAGTAAAGACTGGAAATTTATGCAGATTATAAAACAGACTTTAACATATTGATAATCATACTTTCAGCTTGTGTTTTTTTAAAAGCATTATTATACTTGCCTAATGATGTTTGAATTAATTTCAACAGAATACCATTCTTCCTGTGTTGGGCACTAAATAAGTAAAAAAAAAAAAAAAAAACAGCTAGGTTCTTTATTTAGTTAAATACAAATGCACTGATTCATGTAAATATTCTCTTTATAGGACACTCTCCTTTATTGTCATATTATATAGATTTAAATTTCACACTACCTCTTTTTGTGTGTTGTCGTCTTGTTTTAGATTGTAAGCAATTAGAGCACAGAAACTATCATTCTTTTTTTTTTTAAATTTTATTCCCAGTGCTTAGCACAGTGCCTAACACAAAATAGACACTTGATAAATGTTTATTGAATTGAATTGAATTTTATTGTTCCTTAGAGTTTGCAAAGCTCTTTTAAGTAAGTTATTGCATTTGATCTTCATAACAATCCTGTAAGGTTAATGCTAAAATTTCCATTTTATAGTTGAGGAAACTGAGGTTGAGAGAAATTAAGAGACTTGCTCAGGTGTCTTTGTTTGAGGTAGGAATCAAACCTAAATCCAACACTCTATTCACTGCTCTACCCAGCTATGCCTGTTCTGTATCTATCATACCGCCTTGCCTTGAAAATAATGAAATTTTGTCAGTGGTCTCAAAGATCAGTAGGATTCCAGTGCCATAAGAAAGCTTTGGCTGCACTGTTCTTAATCTTTTATTATCATGCAATATATTTAGTTTGTAATTCCAGCTCTAATTTTCCAAGTGACCCTGAATATACTTTCTTAATCTTTTAAATTAATTTTTCCATTATTATATATATTAAAACAACAAAATACAGATTAAAATGAAATTTTCATTTCAAACTCTAAGTCCTAGTAAATTCTTCATCACTAACAAGCATTTTTAGTTCAGCAAAGAGTTATTTCTCCATCACCAAAAAGTTATTTGAAATAATCATACCATAGAGTATATTTAAGTAATAACATTGCAATATGGAGAATCACTTAAGCAGCCAGGTGTTGAATTCCATTACTTAGCATGAAGTAATAAATTCCAAAGTATCTAGACACAGTGTATAAATAAGGTCAAAGAGAACTAAAGCTAGTAACTTAGTAGTAAATCTGACCCAGTTGGTTTGTGCACAGTGCTGCTGATTCCAAGGTTATAGCTTTGGTTTCTCAATGGTTTCTGTTGCTTTTTCCTTGTTTTGTAATCATGGATTATAGGCTCTAACCTTGGGTGGTTGTCTTGTCAATGAATAATGTGAGCCAGGAAGGGTAAAGGATGTGAGGATGATTTGGAATGGTTCCATCACCATGACTATAAAAACATTCCACAGTGTAACCAGGTTATTATTGCCAGGCTCGTATAGAAAAGATGAGTCCAGATACTCATTTTCCACTTCTCTCCAATGAAGGGCCTGAACAAGATGATGTTTAAGACCTCTTCCATCTCTAAATCTATAATATTAATATTCCTGCATTAAAGATTTATTCTGATGCTTCCCTCATAGGATGGAAGACTATGGATGAAGTCCCAAGACTTCTCAAAGTCCAGCAGATAATTGGACAAGTCCCAACAAGTGGTAAAACTTTAGGTGTGGGCTAAATATTAGACTTGGGGGCTGTCCATGACATGACTATACTAGCTAATGTAAGTGAAGTTCTTTAGTAGATTTCTGAGAATGGTTTCCTGCCACAATCTCTCATTATAAAATTTCCTGAATTACGTCACAACTATACCAATGAAGTCAGGGATGCTTGACTTATTTAAGTAAATAAAAATATCTTTGATATGCAGGGACTTTTTGTTCTAGGATAAACACATTTCAAAAGTTCTCACTCATTTGTAGTATGTCAATGGTATCAAACTCAAAAAACAAAGGAATCTGATGGAATAAGGAATACTAAGAGTCAATATTTACTTAGAAAACCACATATTAACACCTGTTATATTTTCATTTTGTTAAGTATTTCCCAATTACAATTTAATCTGATTTGACACTCCTGATGTAAGCCACTAATTGGGAGAGAATTGGAAATAGTGATCTTCAGTGAGCAAATTATAAGCTTGAACTCCCTTCAAGCTTATAGTTGGTATTTGTGACCAAAGGATTCATCAGGTTAGCTATGTAATCTACTCTGGTCCTCTATGTCATAGAAGAAATCCTTAGAGGTGGACCATGACCGAAAAATGTGGCCAGAGAATCAGCTCTGTGAAGGTATATGTAAAGCTCATTTCTTCAGCATTCGGCTCATATTGTAAAGGAAATAAAATATACGTTCTAATCTGAATGTCTTCTCCTTTCCTTATGTGCAATAGAGAGTAAGGAGGAGGCAATAGCTTCGGCATTGGAGATCCTATGTTTAGATCCTAGCTTTGTCACTTGCTATCTATATGATATTTTGCAATTTATTCTCTGGATTTCAGTTTCTCTGATTGCAAAATGTAAAGGCTGCCTAAATGGCCACATAAAGGAATTCTGGCTCCAAATCTATGATCCTACTCCTAGGCAAGTGTTTTCCCTCAAGGAGCTAAAATTCAAATGAGGAGATAAGGCCAATATAAACATACAAATGCATACAGATAAAAACAATTAGAGAATAAAACAGAGAGTTTATAAACTATGCTCAATTTTTCTTCACTGACAATAAATGCAGTGAGAATCCATAAAAGTGATATCATTTTGATGCATTTATTGTCAGTAATATCACTATGAAGGATAGAATATTTAGAAAAAGGAAGCAGGACTTGAATTGTGTGAGCACTGATGTGTTAGATCAACAGGGATTTGAAGAAAGATATTTTCAGTTTGGGGAATAGTATGAGCAAAGACTTGAAAATGGAGATAGATATGTTGCCTTAGGATAGGTGTGGTTCAGAAGAGAACAGGAGATGTCCAGTCCTCCTAGAGTGGGAAATTTGAATTAGGAAGGAGTGGGAAGATTAGAATTAGAATTTTAATTCTGCATGATCCTTTTCTACCTCTCAAAGTCAAGGAAGGACATCTCAAAGAGTGGGCTGCCACAGGGAACAAATACTCCTAATGGCAATTTTTCCTGATCAGATATGTAAGTGCTAACTGTGAAGCCTTTGGGTCATAGAGACTTATCAAATTGTTAGCATGATTTGATGAAGTGAAACACTTCATTTCTGGGTTATCTAATTGCCAGCTGCTAAGTGGGTATTTGCACAATACAATGTTAATTACTCTAGGGCAGGAATTTTGAGTGAAGCCTCAGTGGCTGTTAAACTGGGGAGAGTGTAAATTTTTTTTAAAAGACATTTTCTTGGGGTGTCATTCACAGTACAATAGTTGTTACAGGTCATAAACACAAGGCATGGTTTTAGTCATCTGGATTTTTCTTTCTGACAGTGTCAGAAGAACACAAAGAAGAAAAATTTCATGGAGGTTTTCCCCAAAGAGTTATGGTTGCACGGGAGCACTGATTTATCATCCAAGAGACCAGTTCATAAAATAAAAATGTAATAAAACATAATGGGGAATGGTTGCTCCTCAAGCCTCTCACACAGCTCATATTAGCATTAATGGGAATTGTACGTGAGCTTGGAGAGGAGATGATGCCCCAGGAAATCCTGTAGTTTTATATTTAGGCCAATTCAATGAGAGAGGGTCTCCTACATAAGAGGAAAGGACTAGGGTCCCTTTTTGAATGAGGTGAGCTTGTCGTTGGGATATTTTGATTTATGTATTTGTGGGTATGATTGCATTTGAAGATTTTTTAAGGTATAAAATTAATGCTTTTAGATTTAAATTCATCACCATCATCATCATCATCATCATATTTTACAATGTAACAATAATAATATTAAGACGAGTGAAAGTCTTAAATGTTTTTGTTCAACTCTAAAAAGAAAAAAAAATCTAGTTATTTTATCCACCTGTTCAGTAGTCCATAGAAAATTAAATATAAAAGAATAATAGCAGGATATTGATTTGTCTCAGAACCATTTTTATCTGAATCTTATTGAAAAAGATGAGAAGATGATGCTAACAATAACAATAAAAATGAGAATAAGATAATAATAATGAAAACTTGAAAGTGGCACTATTCCTTCTTGATTTAATATACCAGAGAGTATAATTTCCTCTATTCCTATTCCTGACATTCAGATAAAATGCCTAAGAGAATAAAAACAAGAAATAGCACAAACCCAACCCATCTCAAATAATGATTATCCCCTTTTCTCTAATTGAATCAAATCTTTAAATCTCCCTAGCTCAGATGAATAAGATCATATCCTCATGTGGCCAACTGTCTACCCTCACTCAGGGAGTACTGTCTGTGAAATCACAAGTACCATCAAGCTGATGACAATGTCATCTTGGAAAACCTCAGATGGGATATGATAGAAAATCAAAAATGCTTAAAGGTGTGCTCCTTGGGAGCAAATTTAGATAGGGTAATGAGGAAGATAGTCCAAAGACTTGGTACATTAGAAATAAGGTAACCTCAGTTAGTTCATCTGTAAAATGGGGATAATAGGGTTTATTCTGCTTGCTTCACTGAGTTATGAGGAAACTATATTGCAAATCTTAATGCATCATTTCAATGTGAATGTTTATTTTTCCTGTCAAAAAGGAAAAAGGTATTTTCATTGGAATAATTAATGAGGATTCAATTTCAGTTACACTTGTATATTTAACAAGCAAATTCTACAGTGGATGGTGGAGGGAATGAATGTCTGAGGCTCTAGTACTGAATTCATAGGAGCTAAATGTTGAAGGCTGACACTATTTGTCCCATCTGAATGACAGAGAAGAAAACTTCTATTGACCCAAATGACAGATCTCTATACTGGTAGCAAATATCTTTAGCTGTGAAGAACTTTGAAGCTTAAATAACTTTGGATTTGTTGAATTTTTTTTGCAGATGTAGAACTAAAGGGAATTCATCTTAATCCAAACTTCTCATTGTACAGATAAGGAAATTTGGACCCAGAGAGGTTAAATGATTTGTGCAAAGTCACACAGAGAGTAAATAGCAGTGTTGGGATTCTAATTCAGGGCCTCTGACTGTAAATTTGGTGCACTTAGTACTTCATTAATTCCATATTCCTTCATCCAGGATGTAGAGACAAGAATAAGCAACTTACCTGCTCAGGATGCTTCAGATCCATTCCTACGTAGGGGGTGAGGATTAGTCTAACATTCTAACCCTATCTGCTGTCAAACCTGGCAAAAATAGAGATAAACCAAATAAGGAGCGAACACTACTGTTAAGACTGATCTTTGGAAAAATTATGAAATGAATGGAATTTGTCTTTAATGTCTTAACCTCTTCTGACACATTTTCTTTACACTTTACCTACCATGACACTCCACTAATTTCTTGTCCAGCATGATTAGGCAACTAGATGGCATAGTAAATGAAGAATTGATTTTTGGAGTCAAGAAACCTGAGTTTAAATCCTGCCTCAGAAACTTTTTAGTTGTGCCTCTTGGGAAGTCATCTTTCTGAGTCTCAGTTTCTTCTAAAATGTGGAAATAATAATACTACTTATCTGCCAGTTTGTTGTGAAGATAGCACCTCTTTTTTCTCAGTCTCATTTTCCTCATCTGTAAAATAAGAGGATAATAATAGTATCTATCCCTCAGGATTGTCATGAAGATAAAATAAAACAATATTTATAAGGCACTCTGCAAACTTTCAAGCCTACATAAATGCTAGTTACTATAACTATCTTCTCTCTTATCAGTACTTGTTCTTAAGGGTAGAATCTATTAAACTCATTGACCTCTTCAACTTGAAGAGAGACATGATTTTATTGGTGTTGTTATTCCCTCCACCATTTCAAGTTACAACCCTTCAGAATCTTTCATGAATTGCTCTGACAGCTCTTTACTTCACCAGCGGTGGGCTCACCCTTCTGGTGTTGATATCTATATTGATTCTAGCTTATTCTCAGAAAGTAACCAAAGTATAGTATTAACTATATTGTCAGAGCTCTTGCAAAGTGGGAGGACCAGTGACAAATTGTCCTTTTTTGATCTTTGAGAACCCAGAATCATCTGGCATAGGGATGGGGTGGCAATCTGCTAAATTGAGAGAGACTAAAGTGAAAAAGATTTAGGACAATTAAAGCTTTTCCACACAGAAATATTTACGTTTCAGTGAAGGAGGAAAAGCTTAAATGAAGAAATGCTCATTGAGAAATGTGGTACATCACAAAGCAGATAAAGGACCAGAGAATAGGCCATTATGGTACCCTAAAAATCCTAGGTCTTTTGCTG
Organism: Myrmecobius fasciatus; assembly: GCA_023553655.1. Lineage (NCBI taxonomy): Eukaryota > Metazoa > Chordata > Mammalia > Dasyuromorphia > Myrmecobiidae > Myrmecobius > Myrmecobius fasciatus. The sequence goes on along the minus strand of JAJPUD010009883.1, from coordinate 9,565 downwards.
CAAATTGAAGAACTGTGATTGCTTTATAAAATGGAAAGCCAGTTGAATTGCAGCAATCTATTGAAGTGGAGATAGCTTTGGATTTGGGTCCAAAATCATGCTTTCAAAGCTTAATTGGAAGAGCTTGGGTAAATCACAAATCTCTAAGCTTGAGTTTGTTTATCTGTTAAATGGGAATTATTTATTATGTGAAGTACCTACTTCACAGGGTTAATTTAAGGATAAAAGAAGATAATAAAAACATATGGCAAGTAAAGTAGTATGTAAATATCACATAATGTTTTTACTTCGAATAAATATAAAAGCATCTTTCTCATAATATGTAGATTTCTGATCTCCAAGCAGGTTTTAAAGTCAGAAAGAGTAAATTCATCATCAGACATTAATTGTGCGATTGGGTAAATCACTTATCTTCTGTTTGCCCCAGTTTTCTCAACTGTAAAATGGGGCTGTTTGTGAGAATCAGATGAGATAATAATTGTAAAAAGAACTTAGTAGAGTGGCTGACACATAACAAGAGCAATATAAATGCTTATTCCTTCTTACCATGTAGTAAACCATTTTCTCAGAAAAATCTGTCCTAGGGTTATTTAAGTTATAATAAAGTTCTGCCTCCTTTCTGAAAATGACATACCTGAGGCCCTACTGCAACCCTTTTCTATGATGAGGGCAACAGAGACAAATGTTTCACATAACCTCTTGAATTCTCCCATTGCCACCAAATTATTATCTCTGTCTCTGCCCTCTCACTGCCAATAGAACAGTGATATGTAGGAGTTTGGACCTGCAGGCCAAATCTTTACACCTTATCAGGAATCTGAAGGTGTTTATGTTTGTTTATTATTCCCATATGCATAATTGGAGCCCAATGTGCAAAAACAGACCATAGTACCTATTCCCAAGAAATTTTTAACATTATATTATGAGATTTCTTGAATTATTATCTCTATTACTTTTTCCTAATCATTGGAAGTGCATCAGGTTTTTTTGTTTTTGTTTTTGTTTTTGTTTTTGTCATTACATATGTTAAGTGTTCCTCATATCTAAGGTACATGTTTGATGTGGTGATGGATAGAAGTATATAATCCATTTCTTTAGCAATTTATAATCTAGTTTCAGAGAAAATGCATCAATACAAGTTAAATAGCAACAAAAAAGCCCTAAATAAAAATCCAGGATAACAATATAAAAGATATCACAAAGGAATAATCAATTATCAAACAGGACATATACATAAGAAGCATGATTTTAGAGGAGAAAGGAATTAGGGTGGTATGCAGTGGTTTGGGATAATTTCAAGAACAATGCCATCATTGTAGGATTTGAATAACAATAAGGACATTCTTGTTGTTCAGTCATGTCAGACTCTTTGTGACCCTGGAGACCACAGCATAGCAATACTGTCCACAGGGTGTTCTTGGCAAGGATGGTTTGCCTTTTCATTCTCCAGTGGATTAACGCACACAGTGCTTAAGTGTCTAAAGCCAGATTTAAGATCAGATTTTCCTGATTCCACACTCAGTGATCTATCCCCTGGAAGCAGATACCAAGAAGCACAAAAATAATAATTAGTATTTATATAGCACTTTGACGTCTATAGAGCAGTTTACAAAAATTGTTTCATTTTATTCTCATAACACTGGTAGGTTGTGACTATTATTATTCCCATTTTACAGATGAAGAAGTTGAGACAAAGGGAAGCTAAATGACTGGTCTGGGTTATACAGTTATTAGCTATCTGAAGCAGCATTTACACTACAATGTTCCTGACTCCAAATCCAGCACTCTATCCTTGTGTACCTAACATGTTCCATGGGATGTGGCAGGGTCTAATGGAAAGGTCCTGAAACTGAATCCAAAGCTCCAGGAACTCGAGTAATTCAAATATAAAATACCTACTTCCTTTGTGGCCTTTCCTGCATTTCGGCTTTCTCAACTATCAAAAACAGGAATTTTGTTATTTAGCCATGTCCGAATCTTTGTGATTTTCTTGGCTAATACACTGACTGGAGTGATTTGCCATTTCCTTCTCTAGATGGGAAAACTGAGGCAAAAAGGAATAGGTTTCTTACCCAGAGTCACACAGTAAACATATTTGAACTTGAACTAATTCTAACAAGCCCCCTGCTCTATCCCTGCACCACCTGATTGCCATCTTGTCCTAACCAAATGATATGTTGTGTGTGAAACCATTTGCTAACTAGAATTGTTAAGGAGTATATGAAGACAGGATGTATTTAATAGGTGCCTTTAAGGCCCAGTGAGAGGAGGCAAAGTTTGCTGGTTCTCACAGTGGAACCTGGGAGGATAAGCCGGATAGCAGAGCACCTTGAATGGCAGCAGCGTGCAATAGGAATAAGGCTGACGCCCTGGAAAAGGGGGAAATGAGATGATCTTTTTGTCCATTCTAGACCTCTGACTTTGTGTGAATGAACATGATCCAATCAGCCCCACAAAATAGACTGTATCTGTTTACGGGACCACAGGGCTTAATTTTCATTATTGCTCATAAACTACCTAACAATACAGAGACGTGCCTGTCAGTGCCTCAGAGTCCATTTGCAGGAGGGGGAGAGGAGGGTAATGAAGCCTAACTAATAGGAGCCTTTGGCAAGGGTCTCTGCTGTGAAATCTCTGCTGAGGGAGTGGCTTGAGACCACCAGCTTCATCTCCAAGCTTAGCAGGTTTACACATGAGTGAAGTGAGAATTAACGAGGTTCCAACAAAGTCTCTCAATTCGCTGCCAAGGCAACCATAAAAGCAGAGCAGAAGCTGGGTCGCTTATTAATTAGAAAAACGTTTGCAGCTCTTGGAGACCACTGTGCTTTGTGCATGTGTGTGTGCATGTGGGTATTCTTACATTCACATAATACATACACATCGATTTATTTTTATGTTTATATTTTATACATTTGTTTTCCTGGTATGTGTGTGCATGCACACACACACACACACACACACACACACACACACATATATATATATATATATATATATATATGTATGCACATGCATGGTATGCATTTGTGTTGTATGTGCATACATATAGTACAAAATCCACAAACATGCATGTATAGTAAATCAATACAGACATGCATGTATATATATGCACATATATAGGTATATCTTGTTTATGCATAGTTTTTTGAATATTGTGTCCCCTATGAGATTGTGAGTCCATTAAAATCAGGGACACTTTTTGTCTTTCTTTCTATCCCTAGTACTTGGCACATAGTAGGGACATAATAAATGGTTTTTGACCTGATTTGTCTTGAAATAGTCCCTGTCCTCAAAGAGCTTGCCAGCTTACCAGAGACAAATATATTCAAAGGTTCTCAATCTGGAATCCACAAATCTGTTTAGGAGATCCATGTACTTGGATAGGAAAATTTCTATCTTTATTTTCACTCATCTTTAGTTTCCTTTACAATTTTCCCCTTTAAATGTTATTTTATGGCTTTTTTATTAAAGTTTTTTTTTATTTTCAAAAAATATGCATGGATAATTTTTCAACATTGACCTTTGCAAAAATTTGTGTTCCAAATTTCTCCCCATTCTCCCACCCCTTCCTCTAGATGGCAAGTAATCCAATATATGTGAAACATGTTAAAATATATGTTAAATTCAATATATGCATGCATATTTATACTTGCTGCACAAGAAAAATCAGAATAAAAAGGAAAAAAAGAATGAGAAAGAAAATAAAATACAAGCTAACAATACAAAAAGAGTGCAAATGCTATGTTGTGATCCACCCTCAATTCTCACAGTCCTCTCTCTGGATGTGGATTGCTCTCTTCACCACAAGATCATTGGAATTGGCCTCAATCATCTCACTGTTGTAAAGAGCCACATTCATCAGAATTGATCAGTGTATAATCTCGTTGCCATGTGCAATCATCTTATTTTATGACTATAAAAACCTGATTCTCACAAAGATTTCATAGATTTTATCTGAATGCCAAATATAGGGATGACACAAAACTGTGATATATAAATGTATATGACATATATGGAAAGGAGGAAGGTGATAATAGCAAGGAAATGGTGTGGGGGTGGAAGGAGGGGTCAGGATAGGCTTCAGGTAGCAGAGCAAGCAAGTCTCTCTCTGTCTCTGTCTTTGTCTGCCTCTTTCTGTATCTGTCTCTGTCTGTCTCCCTCTCCCTCTTCCTCTCCCTCCCCCCCTCTACATCTCTCTGTCTCTCTGTATCTCTGTCTCTGTCTCTGTCTCTCTCTTTGTGTCTCTCTGTCTCTCCCTATCACTCCCTACCCCCTCTCTTCCTCTCCCTCCTCCCTCTCTCTTCCCACCTCTTCTCTCCCTTTCTCTGTTTCTCTGTCTCCCTCTGCTTCTCTCTGCCTCTCTCTCTCTCTCTCTCTCTCTCTCTCTCTCTCTCTCTCTCTCTCATTCTCTCTCTTTCTGTCTCTCTGTCTCTCTCTCTTTCTGTCTCTCTGTCTCTGTCTCACTGTCTCTCTCTCCCTTCCTCTCTCCCTCCCTTCTTCCTTCCCTCCCTCCCTCTCTCTTTTTTCCTGAGTTGAAAACAAGGGAGTAGAGGGAAAACAATTTTTCTCAGCTTAAAAATTTAATTCAAGAAAATTTGGAATTGGAAGGACAGTACAGAGGAATCATTGGAAAGAGGAAGAAAGATGTTTTCCAAATTTTTGTTTTGCCTTCTTTTTAATGCCTTTTTTGTACCTAACTTGAAATAAAAGCTCAATCAATTGACATGGAAGATTTCATAGAAGCAGGGCAAACATAGCTGTACACATCTGGTGAGCAGCTTTCAGCTTTATTCATGACAGCTGTTCACAATGTGAATATGTGTTTTCCCTATGGTGTTCCACAGAATCAGGAGAATAAGCCTTCTGACAATGCTGTGAGGTGCTGATAGTTCTCATACCTACATTTTCCCACAGGTGGATAAATGTTGGGCATAAATGCAGCTGCTCTACCTACCAGCCACTATTCTGGGATATAGGTAATGTCATGGCTTCCCCCTTGTTCAAGGACTATGTGACAACATCAAAAACCAATTTTGTATGTATCATATTCAGCAAATAAATTTTAGTGACATTCTATGGAAAGATCCTATGTTATCTACCTGAGAGTTGCTAATACTTATATTTGTGGACATACTTTTGGAAATACTATTGTTTTCTTTGGTGATAAGGAAAGAATCATTGTATTTCTGGGTTGGCCTCAGAGCCATCTGGTCAAACTTTAAACTGAGTAAGAATCTCTCCAACAACATATCTACAAAGAATCATCCAGTCTTTTCTTGAATGTCTTCAAGGATGAGACCAACTACCTCCCAATGCTTACTATTTTACTTTTGAATAATTCTAATTGTTGAGAAATATTTCTCGTGTGACCAAACCTATTTGCTTCTTTTTAATGCCCGCCCATTATTCTTAGTTCTGTCCTCTGAGGCCAAGCTGATCAAATCTGATTCTTCTCCAACTTGATATCCTTCAAATATTTGATGGTAGCTGTCATTTTCCACTTAAATGTTTTTTTTCCAATTTGAACATCAAAACTCCTTCAACTTGGGTCCCATGTTAGAACCCTTCTTCATTACAGTTACCTTCCTCTGAATAGTCTCCAGTTAGAAATACCTTTCCCACAACTTGGTCCTGAAAAGCAAACATAATCCTCCAGTTTTAGTATAACCAAGACAGGGCTTGTCAAGTCTGTAGGCAACAGATCCTATACTTTATATTTCTCAGTGCATCTGACCTGATCAATAATTTATGAAAATTTGAAAAAGGGGACAACAGGCACACTTAGTTCTTTGGGTACTCATCAAGAAATACTATAAATGCTGGGGGGAAATGGGACAGCAATTACATTTTAATAACCATCATGAGTATAATACCATAGGAAATATAAAAACAAGTGATGAAAAGTAGGAATACAGTGGTAGGTGATACAGGAATGTTGGGATGCTGAAGGGGGGCAGACAGAATGAGGAAGAGGATTAGAAAGGGAATGAATCACTTTGGTATCTGAGGATTGGAGTTGGGAGCTTTGGAGCAACATGGATCCTTAGGAGATGAAAAGTGTGATTAGGTAGAACAGGAGTTAGGGTTTTTTAAGGTTTTTGAATTTCGTTCATTAACATATCCAAATCATTTAAAATTTATTAGTAATACTTCAAAATCATCATCCCAAAGCTATCAGCACCTTTTGGATATTCTCCTGGTCTGGAGCTGTTGAAGTCTGGATTTTGTTTGGAATTTACATGTCATAGAACCAGAAGCCTGCCAAGCAGCACCTAGATGGTTTCTCCTGATTAGGCACATTTACTAGGATGAGAATTTTGTAAATATATGATGTATTTTGCAAAATATGCTCCTTTGATCTCTGGGAGAGTTTGTATCAAACTTCCAGGTTCCCTTTTGCAATTGTTTTCTCCTATTGTGTCTTTATACTGACTAACTCTAAAACTTAGTATATTGACTGAGGAGGCAAAGAATTCTTAGAAAGACTAGAATAAGATATAATTTTAACAGTCTGTAGTATTGCATTAGTTTTTTTCAGCTATTATAACATGTTGACTGTGAACAGTATATTAAAAAGCCAAATATTTTTGAAAGGAGCTGATGTCTAGTTAAATCTTTCATATTTTTTTATGAAGTGAAATTTATATTCTTTATTTGAATTGAAATGTGATTTGGTTACAGTTTGTCCATAGGATTCAATGTAACTGTGTATCACTTGGTGGTTTAGTGGAAGTGATTGTCAATGCAAAGCTAAGAGTTTGTTTTCAATACTGAGATAGTGATCAACCCTTCTGAAAAAAAAAACAAAAACAAAAACTGACTTAGGGGTTTAAGAGTTTTCATGTTTTGTTTTTTTTTTTTTTTGTTTGTTTGTTTTTTTGCAGACATTTATTAAATGTTTAATTTGTTCAGCATAGCTTAATGGGTGGACAAGTATGGATGATGGTTCAGGAAAACTTTTATTCAAATTATGTCCCTGAGGTATACTGGCCAGTTAACTAACCTTTCATTATTCCAGGCAGCAGAATTTCTAAATTTCAGAAAAGGCATTAGATAAATACCCTTCCCTCCCCTGCCCTTCCCTTCTTCCCTTCCCTTCCCTGCCCTCCCCTCCCCTCCCCTCCCCTTCCCTGCCCTCCCCTCCCC
>JAJPUD010009882.1:50793-66335 GCA_023553655.1 Myrmecobius fasciatus | reverse complement strand
AAAAAAAAAAATTAAAACAAAACCTCTATGTTAACCATACATAGAATTGAAAACTAAGCAAGAGTCCTTTAATTGGGAAATGAACAAACAAGTTGTGGCATATGAATGTAAAAAGAAATATTAATAAAAAGTGATGAAATTGACAATTTCAGAGGTAACTGAGATGGCCTCTTTGAAGAGATTCAGAATAAAGTAAATATAAATAAAACAACTTATTTAATGAAAACAGAATTGCAAAGAAAAACAACTTTTAAAATAGCTGAAAACTCTTATCAGTGCAAAGATAAAACCAGGAATCCAAAAAAAAATTTAAGACAAAACCTCTTCTTTCAGTGATGAATTTGAACATGCAGAAAGAGGTATACTTTTTTAGTTATGGTCAATGCGGGAATCTGATTCTCTATGTTATATAGATATGTATAAGTGCTGTGGATAGTGCTGTGCCTGAAGTCAGGAATATTCAACTTTGATTTCAATTTAGCTTCAGACTCTTACTGTATATACCCTTGGAAAAGTCACGCAATCCTGTTTTCCTCAGTTCATCATCTGCAAAATGAGCTGGAGAGAGAAATGGCAAACATTTCAGGATCTTCACCAAGAAACCCCCAAATAGGCTCACAAAAATTGGACACAACTGGACAAAAAGTGTTGCTATTGTTGTTGGTTTATTTATTTAGTTAGTTAAGGCACTTGGGGTTATGTGACTTCCCCAGGGTCACACAGCTAGGAAGTATCTGAATCCAGATTTGAATTCAGGTCCTCCTGACTTCAGGGCTGGTGCTCTATCCATTGTGCCACCTAGCTGCCCTGATATTGTTGTTTTAAAATTTTGCCCAGATACTAAGGGACAGATTAATGTTAGATTTATTACTTGAAAAATTAAAGAAAACAAAATTTAAAATAGAAGAACCTTAGAGGTTATACTCCAATTTTCTTCCTCCCTCCCCCAACCACTTTAAATTTAAGGGAAAGGAAGACCAGAAAGATTATATAATTCACTCATAAGAACATAGCTAGTTGATTGAACAATCACTAGAACCCAGGTTTTGATTCTAATTCCAGTGCTTTTCCTACCATAATACATTGCTTATTTGATTGATAAATATCATATTGGTAAGATATACCCTATCATTCATATATAGCCCTAGTCTTCTTCTTAAAGGAAACCAAAGAATTCAATGCTGAGTTCCTTACTGATAATATGCTCCCTTCTTTTTCCCCAAGCACAGTGCCAAGTAGAATTCACTGAGGGGGAAAATATAATTTCATTTGAATGGGGTAGCCAAGAAATTGGCTCACATGATGTCCTATTGTTCAAAAACTCTGTAATTATAATGATGCTGACAATAATTAAAGGCAACAGGGCTGGGAATGTTATTTGGCCAACTTTACAACCCATTTAGAGGTTGTCTATATACATAAATCAGATATTTGTGTTTCTTAAATGCTGAGTTCATAAAATCAGAGTTAGAAGAGATCTTAGGGTTCATTTACAAATGAGAAAATGAAAGCTCTAAATTATATAGCTAGTTAAATGGTAGAAGAAGGGAAAAAATACCAAAGTTTTGATTTGGTATTTTCTCTACCATACCAGAGAGACAATATGGATTTGGATTTGCAGATCCTAGGTTTAGGGACAGCTATGTGGTGCAGTAAATAGAGGACCAGCCCTGGATTCAGGAGTATCTAAATTCAAATTTAGACTCAGATGTTTACTAGTTATGTGATTCTGGGCAAGTCAATAACCTTAATTGCCTACAAAAGCAAACAAAAGTACTACTTCTAAATCCCAGTTCTTCTCTGTGTGACTCAAGCAGTTCATTTCATCTCTTTGGTTGTCAGATTAGTTCTTCATTTTGAAAATAAAACATCTCGACAATATCTAAGATTCCTTCCAATTCTATAACTCATAGAGATAAAGTGACTTTTCTAAAGTCTCAGAGGTAATAAGTAACATAGGTTCTTTGAAATCACATGGGCTTGGGGCAGCTAGGTGGCGCAGTGGTTACAGCACCAGCCCTGAAGTCCTGAAGGCCTGAGTTCAAATCTGGTCTCAGACATTCCCTAGCTGTGTGACTCTGGGCAAGTCACTTAACCACAATTGCCTCAACAAAAAGCAAAAAAAAAAAAAAAAAACATATCTGCTTTCTACATTCTATGCTATCCTTTAATCTTATTTCTTCATATTATAATTTCCGATATTTAAGATGCTGTTTCTTCTTAAATACTCCTTTTTTCGTGATTAAACTATCCTATTTCATCAACTGGTTTTCATATGACATATTTTACAAACCACTCATCATTCTCCTTACTCTTTAACCTTGTATCCATTTGTCATTGTTCCTCATGCAAACATGAAGCCCAGAACCGAATATAATATTCCAGTTTATGTCAATAATGGCTATGAGACCTGGTAACTGGCATAACATACTGTTCAAATTTGTAAACAGTCTAATATTAAATTTAAAATATTTTAACCACAGTTGTTGATTTCAAGGCAAAGTCCTGATTTTTATGACTGAAAGGATTTAAACTTCATTTAAAAAATGTTCAGCCCAAAATAACTCTTGAAAAAGTACAGAAGTGGCAGAATACTACGTACATTGTCAAATACAGTCATTATATTTGACTATTGATAACAAGCTATTGATACTTAACTGATTTTTATCAGTTTGTCATAGGGAAGATTTCCATCTACAGGGGTGATTGGGATGTTCCCATGATATAATGACAAAATGTATTTTGTGGGAGAAAAAGCTATTAAAATATGGTTTGGAATAAACTAGCTATCTTAACTAAAAGCAAGGATATACTGACATAGGGTGAAGAACATGGAAGCATTTACCCATCCTGTTTTAACCCAGATGCAATGAAGTCTTCCAGAATAAGAAGTAATGTTATTTTAAGTTTCAAATTAAGAGTTCCTGGAAACATATTCTTTTTTCTTGCACTTTATGTTGGAAAATGCCATAGAAACCCAGATATCTCTCAATTATCTGTTTTAGACTATAGAGCAGTGACACAAGTAATAGTAACTCCTGAGAGCAAACAATTTTAAATACTGATTGTTTTTTTAAGTTAACTTTTTAAAAAATCAATTCAACTAAATAACCATTAAGTGACTGGTATTCAAAGTGCTATGTTAGGCCTTGGACATACAAAGGCAAAACATTTAGATTTTAATATTGTGTCAATCCTGACACAAAATAACTCTATTAGAGGAAATGTGAACAAGTTGTTTAATCATTCAAAGTTTCAATTTCTATAAAATGGAAAATGTACCTATAATGACCATCTAAAGAGTTATTGGGACAATCCAATGAAAATTCTGTTTTTTATTGATTGATGAAATCTCAGAAAAGTCTGCCCTGAACATAAAGCAATACAATTTTGGTGTATTTGTAATTATTTGACCTTTTCCTTACTATGGGGACAGTCATTATTTAATTTTTAAAAATTCTTTGGTTCCTCTAAACTGCCATTTATAATCCTGTTAATTCTTAATAGGAATAATATGAATCTAAGGAATTCTAAAATCTCATTAAATAATAATTAGCATTTTGGTACTATACATGTGCAAGGCATCATGATAAACACTTTACAAACATTATCTCTTTTGATCCTCACAATAATGCTAGGATATAGATGCTAGAATCATTCCCATTTTATAATTGAGGAAACAGACAGGATCACGCATGTAGTAACTCTGAGGTTGGATTGATTTTAGATATTCTTAATTTCAGGTCAAGTGCTCTATCCCCTGTACCATTTAGTTATCCCTACTCAATTGTTTCACTCCTTTTTGTTGTCAGTGAAACATTTTGCCTCTAAAATGTTTGTGGCAGCCCTTTTTGTAGTGGCAAGAAACTGGAAACTGAAAGGATGCCCATCAATTGGAGAATGGCTGAATAAATTATGGTATATGAATGTTATGGAATACTATTGTTTTATAAGAGAGGCCTGGAGAGACTTGCATAAACTGATGCTGAGTGAAATCAGCAAAACCAGAAGAACATTATACACCGCAACAGCAAGACTATATGATGATCAATTCTGATGGACATGGTTCTCTTCAACAATGATGTGATTCAAACCAGTTCCTATTGTTCAGCGATGAAGATAGTCATATACATCCAGAGAGAGGCCTGAGGGAACTGAGTGTGAACCACAACACAGCATTTTAACTCTTTCTGTGAATATTTCCCTGCATTTTGTTTTCCTTCTTAGGTTTTTTTTTCTCTCTTTCTAGATCACATGTTTCTTGTGCAGTAAGATAACTGTATAGATATGTATACATATATTGGATTTGTCATATAATTTAATATATTTAGCATGTATTAGATTACCTGTCATCTAGGGGTGGAGGCAGGGGGAAGGAGGGGAAAAGCTTGGAAGAAAAAAAAAACAAGTTTTGTAAAGGTCAATGTAGAAAAATCACTCATATGTTTTGTAAATAAAAACCTTTTAATAAAAAAAAAGAAATATTTTGCCTCTGATTTCTAAAAACTAGCTCAAATGGATGGATTCAAAACCTCTTTATCAAGCAAACTATGGAGATGCTTAGTAACAAGTCATTGAAACTTCCCACAGCAAGAAGTAGGAAGCAAAAAAATTATTCATGGAAAATTTGTCAGAAAAAAAAAAGGGATGTCTACACCAAAAACTTTTTTTTCATAAAATCATCAAAAAATACAGAATGAACCTCTTCCTCATACACAGGAATAATTGAAAAAGTATTTTTGAAACTTTTCAATAGTATGCTTACAATATCTTAACTTACAAAATTCCCCCAAAAACAAACTACAAAAAACAACCTTACTCTATTGTGTTCCAAAGTATGAAAAAAATGCTCTAAATCACTACTGAATAGAGAAATACAAATTAAAACAACTCTGAGGTATAACCTTATACCTCTCAGATTGGCTAAGATTGACAGGAAAAGATAATGATAAATATTGGAGGGGATGTGGGAAAACTGGGACACTAATGAATTGTTGGTAGAGTTGTGAAATGATCCAACCATTCTGGAGAGCAATTTGGAACTATGCTCAAAGGGTTATAAAACTTTGTCCTTTGATCCAGCAGTGACTGTACTGGATCTGTATTCCAAGGAAATCATAAAGGAGGCAAAGGACCCACATGTGCACAAATGTTTGTAGCAGCTCTTTTTGTAGTAGCAAGGAACTGGAAACTGAGTGGAAGCCCATTAGTTGGAGAATGGCTGAAGTTATGGTTTATGAAAGTAGTAAAATATTATTTTTTCTATAAAAAATTATGAAGAAGCTGATTTTAGAAAGGCCTGGAAAGATTTATATGAACTGATGCTGAGTAAAACAAGCAGAACCAGGAATATATTGTATATAGTAACTGCACAACTGTATGAAGATAACTTTAAAAAACTTGGTTCTTCTCTGTGGTTCAGTGATCCAAGGCAATCTCAATAAACTTTGGATGGAAAATGCTATCTGCATCCAGACACTGAATGTAAATCAACACATACTATGCTAACTTTTTTTTCTTTTTCTTTTTTTTTCTTTTGTTCTGACTTTTCTCTTCTAACCTGTTTTATAAGGAAATGTATTTTGGGGAAAAAAATGAATGTACAACTAGAAAAAAAATTTTAAATAATGTGTTTTAAAGAAGACAGCACAATGAAGATGAAGGCCTGGTCACAGAGTAGCAAAATAATCATAAGATCACAGAATTTAGTGGTACAAAGGGACAAAGAGATAATTTACCAGAATAAAAGACCTAATTTTGACAGGGAACTTGATTCGGTAGAAAAACTGCTGAATTGGAGTATCAAATCTAGATTCCAGGCTTAGCTATGCCTCTTATTTACTCCTGAAATTCAAATTTTTCACCCAGAAGACTAATAGCTTGTTTTCAAAGGTCTCTTCCCACTCTAAAGGTACCAAAAACTTATTAAAGTTTTTTTAACATTTACTTTTACAACTATTTCTAGTAATTATCTGAATTCTGGAAACTTGAAGAAATTAGAGATGCTAAAAGAATTAGACAATAATATCATTCTTTAAAAAATATTAAGTTGTAATAATCTTTTCATAAATATATGTCTCATACATATACATCTCATCTCTAATTTCTTTTTTTTTTTGCTTTTTGCTGAGGCAATTGGGGTTAAGTGACTTGACCAGGGTCACACAGCTAGGGAATGTTAAGTGTCTGAGATCAGATTTTAACTCAGGTCCTCCTGACTTCAGGGCTGGTGCTCTATCCACTGCGCCACCTAGATGCCCCTCATCTCTAATTTCTATCCTAATAACAGAAGTTCTCAGGGTAAGGTTTATCCCATTCCAAACTATAGGCTTTGACATAAATATAGGGGCAAGTTTAGATTCTGATGAGGAACTGGCATTCTCCCCAGAGGTGAAAAAAAAAATCAGCACGCCCACATCACAGAACAGCCTGCTACAATCCCTGCCTAGGCTCTGGGTAAATGTCAGGGTTTCTGACTCACCTTTGCAATATTTGTTGACAAAGGAAAATAATTGCCTTCATAGTTTATTAGACAAGTTCCAAGCTGCAGGTGGAGATTTGCATCTCAATTTGGTGAGTTTACAAGCTAGGATTTGCCACCTGAAGTTGCTGAAGAAAAGTGGTTTAGTCCCAATTACAGGTGTATGTCAACACACAGGGGCCCTACTAGCAGAGTGGAAATAATACACATCTAATTGGCCACACTCTGTCCTCAGAGGGTATGGCTGAGTAGCCAAGGCAAAAAAGACTTAGCAAATATGAGACTCCAAATCATCCATGGTTCATTAAAAGTATTCAGTTCTTTATCAATTAATGCAGCCTTAAAGATCTTCTATTCTTGGGGGCAGCTAGGTGGCACAGTGAATAGAGCACCAGCCGTGAAGTCAGGAAGACCTGAGTTCAAATCTGACCTCAGACACTTAATATTCCCTAGCTGTGTGACCCTGGGCAAGTCACTTAACCCCAATTGCCTAAGCAAAAAAAAAAACATAATAATAAGATCTTCTATTCTTAAAATAAAAATCACAGAATCCCAAATTAGGAAAAGTCCTTGGAGATCATCTGATATTCATACCATTAAAAGAATTTCCATTGTAAAATACCCAACAAGTGGTTATCAATTTCTACTCATATACCTCTAGTGATATGGAGCCTACAACTTCTCTAGGCAGTCCATTCTACTCAAATTTGGGGAAAATTCTCATAAAAATAAGATCAAAGCTCTCTCAATTTTTTTAACCACAAAATTACACAAGATTTCACTTGGAAGGGACCTCAGCTCCCACTGAATAACAATCATATCTAAAAAATTATCCCCTCTCCTGATAATTTTTCATTTAACCTTTTCTTGATGAACTTCAGTAGAGGGAGCACAACTAGTCTCTGGAGGAAATTTATCTCTTTTGGCTAGCTCTTTTGGTTTTTAGGAAGTATATTTTCTACTCAGTAACTTGCATCCATTATATCTAAGTATTCTCTCTAAGGCCAAGTGAAAGAATTATAAGTCCCCTTTCATTACAGCCCTTCAAATATTTGATAGTCAATATTGTTCTCTAAAACCTCTCTTTTCCATTCCAAATTTCTTCAGGTTATATTTATTAATATGAACTGAAGGTGCTTCACCATCATGGTTGTCTTTCCCTGAATGCTCTCCTCCTTGCCAATATGCTTCCTAAAATGTAGAAGGATCAGAATACAATATTCCACTAATCTGACTAAAGCAGAAGAAAAGGGTAATATCACCTTCTTATTCTTGATGCTATGTCTGTCTTGGTGAACAAATGCTATATCATATCGATTTATTTTGAACTTGTAATACATTAAAAATCCTAATGTTTTCCAGATGGATTTCTGTCTACTGATTCTTATATTCCTAAAGCTGATTTCATAAATCTAAGTGTAAGACTTTATTTATATTTCCTTATTAAATATCATTTTGTTTGGTTCGTTTGATTTGCCTATTAAGTTATTTTGGGGTTCCTGTCATCTAGTGTTGATAGCTGTTTCTTACAACTGGGAGTCATCAGCAAGTTTGATAAACATGCTATCTTTATTTTTACCCAAAGTATTGATTTTCATACCACCATCAGTGTATCATCAATCTATCTTTTCTGCTGTGAGCAGTTTGTCACTTTTCCAGAGGCTCTCCCCCTACATGGGTTAACCTCATTTCTTGGTTGGATCTGGAGGTATTTGAGGGGTACAATTAAAATTCCTAAACTTGATATCTTCCCTTCAAAGTTATCCACAAATGCTACCACCCAAATTAACCATATCTTAGTAAATAATTTAATTAAATTAGGCAAAACAATGCAAATCCATTATTTCAGAAATGGCAACTGTCTCAGTTTATTTTATCCCATAATAATGTTGAATCTCATTACCCCTGACATAATTTCATTATAAAAATAAAAAAGTTTAGGGGCTTGAGATGAACCTCAGAACTCTCACCAATGAAACAAGAGTGTGATTGTAAATGTTTAACAGCTAGCTCTCCAAATATAGTTATAGATATATTCATGAAGTATCTTTATGCCTAATCTGCACTATTACCATTTTCTCCATCACTTTCTCGAGTCCAGACAATCAATGAAACAATATCTCAAGCCTCAATGAAAAATATTTGACAATTTCTGAGGCATAAATGGTCATGTTGAAAATTTATCAATAAACTTTCATGAACTAATATGAGCTGATTCCCACATACCCCTGACTTTGAGTCATGTAGTCTTATATCCATTGGGTACTGGGGACTGAAATGTTTGATTACCTAACACTAGTAGAAACTTTTATTCTACAGTGACTTATTCTTTGATCAGGTCCTCATTGATCATCTATCTGGGACTCTGCTGCTCAGACCTGTTGGTTTCTCCATGAGTGGAATCGTTTTTACTCTTCTCCCTAAAGCTTCTCTTTTCCATTCCAAATTTCTTCACTGTTTATAGCAGCTGGCAAAGTAATAGAATACTTCTAGGAGATAGTCAACAAGGAAATGCAAGTAAATTCTCAATCATAGGTAAGTCATATTTTTGATCATGTCAATATGATAATAATATTAAACTGAACAGGGCCAATCTTTGTAGGAGATTTCACAGGGACACATCTGACCCACAGTCTAAGAACATATATGGTATAGCATCTTAAAAGGAGAAAAATAAGGCCCTTTTTAATTATACCTCTTAATTAGATCTCTAGTCTTTTGTTTTCTAGAACAGACACTGGTTCCTCAAACCACACTCCACATAGAAAACAAAGTAAAATCATTCATTAATTTATAGAAACAAGACAACAAGATTAGGGAACTAGAGGCAGCAACAAGTACAAAATGAATTAATATTTCCACAGCTTACCTCACAGTGTTGTTATGAAGAAAGTGTTTTATAAATTTTGAAATGCTATATAAATACAAGGGGAAGCTCCTTAGTACAGTGGGTGAAGCACCAGCATTAGAGTCAGGAAGAACTGAGTTCATATCTGTTCTTAGTTTCCTTATATGTAAAATGAGCTAGAAAAGGAAATGACAAACCACTTAAGTATCTTTGCTAAGCAAACCCAAAAAAGGGATTAGGGAGAATCACACATGACTGAAAATCCAAACAACAACAACAACAATAAATATAAGGCATCATCATTATCATCATCACCAGACCTTAGGATTCAGAGCCAGATGAAATTCTTGGTATTTCCTGCCTGACCAAGTGAATTTTAAAATGGCTTCCCTTGAAAAGGGGGCATTCTTGATATAGAACATCACACACATTGTTATACATATTTGATTCATTGGTTGGTTTTGCTGATTTTTTTCTATTATTGTAATCTTTGTTACAGGGATAACATTGGACATGGGAGAGAGAAGGGAAGCATTTAAGAATGAAGATGATTGAAAACCAAAAGATATCAATAAGTATTTTAAGTCAATTGCCTTTTCTTGGTCTTAATTTCTCCCTTTACTTTATTGTGTCATACCCACTTCCTCTTACTCTGCTCCCAAATTGGTTCATTGGGTTAACAAATAAGTATATGAGTTAAATGCCTATGGAAAGTGGCATGAGGATTATTGTTCTTTTTCATCTTCCAAGGACTAATGATATCAGGAGTGTGATGTCTTGACTTGCATGTGAATTGGATTTAAATTAGGCTGAGCTGTGCAAAGTCATCAATCCCATTCTCTCCTCCAATTATTGGAGTCCCATGACAAAACATAGACCAAAACAACCTTTGATAGCCTCCAGCGTGTACAATATGTAAACAGTTAATCAAGCAATTTTAACATGGAATCTTGTCTATCAATAGTGTGATGGTCAAAAGAAGTGCTCAACTATGAATTTCACTTGAAAAACTATGTTGCCGTTGTTGTTGTTGCGATGGTGGTGGTGGTGGTGGTGGGGTGTGTGTGTGTGTGTGTGTGTGTGTGTGTGTGTGTGTGTGTTTTAACAATTTACATCCAATGAGGATGTCCTTCATGTTTGTATAGAATAGTCTCAAAAATTGTATATAGATGGGGAAATAAGACATATAAGTTGGTAGTTGTTGTTCCCTTGGCTTTTTTTGGTATTAATTAAGTCTGATAGTTTTTCCATGCCTTTTGTATAGGAACTTTGTGTAACTATCCCTTGATAACTCTCATAGTTTGATCACATAGAGTATGAGTCTCCTTTATGAACAACTGGCACAATTTAACAGTTTTTATTTTCTTTTTCTGTCTACCTCCATGCCCCAAATACATATTAGTAGCTCTGTGAAGCTGGCTACAAATACTTGTAGCTGGGAGTTGAGCAGGGATATTTCATCACTTGAGTCCCCTCCAGTTCACTATATACAGTACCTTAAACATAGTAGACATGAAATAAAAATAGATGTTAAATTGGGTTTCTTGAGGCAGGGACTATTTTTCCACCTTTATTTGTATTCCTAATTCTTAGGACAATAATAGGCTCATAGTAAACATTTAATCAAAATGCATATTCACTGACTATCTTATCTTTTTTATTCATAGCATCAAGTTCTCTGTATAATAATATGGCATAATTATAATGATGTGATAAGTCATATATAATGCTATGTCTACACACATAGGTATGTGGTCATATCATTAAGGCTATATATATATATATGTATATATATATATATATACATATATATATACATGTTTATATACATCTATACACATATGTGTATTGCATATATAAATGCCAGCTCATTAACAATTTCATTACCAAGGAGCTGCTTCCTGCACTCTTCTTTATGTCAAGTTGATCTTCAGGAGGGCACTAAGTAGGGTCAGACTGCAAATTTGTATATTTCTTAGATTAATAGCAGCAAATTCAAAGTATAGCCCAGGGTACTAATCTAATCAAGAGAATTGTGTATGTTTCAACCTAAAATCCTGGATCTTTTTATGCTGAAATATACACACATGTATACATACATACATCAAACATACACAAACACACACACACACACCTCTCAAAATGGACTATCCCTTCAACCAAACTGTCTTTTTCCTTTTGTGTATTCCTCCAGATATTTCCTATTTTTAGAAAAACTGATCCACTCATCACACTCTTCCTCTGACTTTTTAGACTTTATCTTCATGTTTTAGTTGCTGTCTTGCCTTTGAACTTTCCTCAGTGTCTAGAACCTTCTTGCCATGAAAAGGCCATCTGTCCCTGAAGTGGGTTTTATCCTACCAGTTTTTCAGCTCCCTTGATTGAATTGTCTTCCCCTATGAGAATATAGGCTCCTTGAGGTCAGAGTACTATTGTTGTGGTGGTGGTGGTTTGCTTTTATCCACAAAGTTTAGTGCAGTACCTAGTATACATCAAGTACTTAATGAATTTTTGCTGGTTTGCCTTGCCCACCTTCTAGGATTATTTTGGAGATAAAATGAGATATTATTTGTAAAGTTCTTTACAAACCTTAAATTGGTATATAAGTACTAGCTATTATTAGAATCACATAGCCAGTGTGTATCATAGGCAGGTCTTGAACTGAGGCTGTTCTAACTATGAAGGTGGGTCTCCAGCCTCTATGATACACTGCTCATTATTATTAGATTGTATTTTATGATAGAATTTTATGTTTCTTGTGGTTGTATTGGGCTGTTTAAATTTCCTCTTCTCCAAAGGCACGGTGTTAGTCTTGATAAACTTCCAAGGTCTCTTCTTCTGTACCTATATAAAAAGGAAACATGCAGCCAATCTAATGAGAAATAGCTAGAAACCAAGCAACTATAAGAGTAGATGGCTTTATTTTCTCCTCCATTCTTTTATCTAAGTGTAAAAAAAAATGGTTATTTTGTTTGAATTTCCTGTTTACATGCTTCCCAATGAATAGAATCAAATCTACTGTTTGTAGGACTCATTTCTGAATCTTCAATTCCTTGCGAAACAGTATGGCAACTCCATCATGGTAATGGCTAACAATGTCATCATTTCTTCAATTACTTGAAATACCAATAGAAATAAATATACCCGACTTTCTCCTCCTGACAGAAAGTCCTTTCATCTCAAATAAAGTTTGATTCAATTCATTGTAAGGTGAAAATGTCACTATAGCACCAAAAAAAAAAAAAAAAGTGCTTAAAAAAAAAAAAAAAAGATCTGCTCACCCAAATTAGTGTCTGCAATTCTTTAGTTATAACTTACCTGTTACAAGACACAAAAATGCCTTCTACAAACTGGATTACTATCATTTCCACACGATATTCAGCTATGCCGGCTGCAATTTAATTTGGACAAACACTTCTCCAGAACACTAAATCTGATTTAAGGGGGAAAAATCACCTGAGAAATGAATTAGAAAATAAAGTCTAATTTAAAGGCACACAAAGTATACCTTGTTGTAACAGAATGAGGTTTAGAAAGAAGGCCTCTTGGGCCTACCAGTGACATTTTTCTTTAATGAGGACTATAAAAGTCAGGACTTTGACTTTGAACCCCATTCATTAGTAATCGAATTGCTCACATATACACACAGCATGGTGCAATAGAAAGATCACTTTTTCAAATCAAGAAATCTATAACACTTATTAACATCATGACTTTGAGCAAGTCACTTTACTTTTGGAAATCTTGATTTTTTCATTTTAAAAATGAAGATGGTATTACTCATGTTGTTTAAATGACTCATAGAAATATTTAGTAAACTTTAGTTATATAAATGTGAACACAAAAATTATATAAATTGAATCATTAATAGTTAAATACTTCACATCAATGGATGTTTAGTTTGATTTTTTTTAACTTTTAAAATGCCTCACTGATGCTTTTAACTTTTCATTTATTTCACTCCCTATCAATCCATCTTCTCTCACTCCCCAAGAAGAAACTCTCCCATATTATGAATATATAAAATTAAGCAATCACCAGCCCTGAAGAACCCTGAGTTCAAATATGACCTCAGACACTTAACACTTCCTAGCTGCATGACCCTGGGCAAGTCACTTAACTCCAGATTGCTTCAGCAAAATAAATATATGAAATCAAGCAAAACAAATTAAGATATTGATCATATCTTAAAATGAGTATCTGATTTTATATTTCTAGTCCACCATCTATCAACAAAGAAATACAAGTTTATTATCAGCCTTTAGAATTTATGATGGGTCATTGCTTTAGTCAGAGTTCTGAGGCCTTTCAGAGTTATTTTGTTCATATTATTATGATAATTACTGAAATTATTGTCCTGATTCTGTTTACTTTCTTCTGCATTCATTCATGCAAGTCTTTCCATCTTTCTCTGAATTTGTTGTTGGTTGTATGGTGCAATAAAATTCCATTATATTCATATCCTTCAATTTATTCAGTCATTCCTCAACTAATGAGTACTTATTTCCAGGTTTTTGTCATAGCAAAAGTTGCTGAAAATATTCGTGTAAATAGATATTCTTTTTCCTTCTGTCCTTTATATCTTTGAATTGCATCTTAATAATAATAATATTGCTGAGTCAATGAGTATGTACAATTTAATGACCTTTGGACTATTATTCTAAACCAAATATGGACAGTTAACATTTCTCTCATAATTTATCTTCCTTTAGTTTCATAAAGGTTGTTTTGTAATTGTTTTCACTTAAATCCAGGTGGGGGAAGAAGGTATTGGTACATGAACTCTAATATATTTTTTACATTTTGTAATTGAATGGGATTTCATCTCTATCTCTTTTTTATGTATTTTTTTTTATCCAATGAAGAAAATCTGTTGATTTTTGTGGGGTTTTCTTTTACTGAAGTTGTTTCAATCAATTTTATTTGGATCTATAGATGTCTTTAGATGAGCCAGTATATTATATGTAAATGGTATGGTAAATGGTAAATAAAATTTAAAAAAATAATAATAATTAGCCCTTAAACACTAGTGTATTTTTATTTTTATTTTATTTGCATAACATATGTGTGGGTAATTCTTCAACAATAACCCTTACATAGCTTTCTGTTACAAATTTTTCCCCCCAACTCCCCACCCCTCCCCTAGATGGCAGGATATCCACTACATGTTAATTATGTTAAAATACTTGGCAAATCGAATATATGTATACATATTTCCAAACTTATTGTTGTGCAAGAAAAATCTTATCTACACAAAAGATATATCAGATAAAGGAAACACAATGTAAGCAAACATCAATCAACGAGTATGAGAATGTTATATTGTGGTCCATATTTCACATCCCTCTCTCTGGGTGTATATGGTTTTCTTCAGTGAACAATTGGAGGTGGTTTGAAACATTTCATTGTTGAAGAGAGCCATGTCCATCAGAATTGATCGTCATATAGTACTGTTGTTGCCATGTATAATGATCTCCTGGTTCTGCTCATTTCACTCAGCATCAGTTCATGTAAGTCTCTCCAAGCCTCTCTGAAATCATCTTGCTGGTCATTTCTTAGAGAACAATAATATTCCATAATATTCATATACCATAGTTTATTCAGCCATTCTCCAATTGAAGGGCATCTGTTCAGTTTACAGTTTCTAGCCACTACAAAAAGGGCTGCCACAAACATTCTTGCACATGTGGGGCCCTTTCCTTCCTTTATGATTTCTTTGGGATATAAGCTCAATAGAAATGCTGCTGGGTCAAAGGGTATGAACAGTTTGATAACTTTTTGAGCGTAGCTCCAAATTGTTCTCCAGAATGGCTGATGCGTTCACAGCTCCACCAACAATGCATCAGTGTCCCAGCCCTCCCACATCCCCTCCAACATTCATCATTAACTTTTCCTGTCATTTTAGCCAATCTGACAGGTGTGAAGTGGTACCTCAGGGTTGTCTTGATTTGCATTTCTCTGATCAATAGTGATTTGGAGCACCTTTTCATATGACTATAAATAGTTTTAATTTCATCCTCTGAAAATTGTCTGTTCATATCCTTTGACCATTTATTGATTGGAGAATGGCTTGAATTTTTATAAATATGAGACAATTCTCTATATATTTTAGAGATGAGACCTTTATCAGAACCCTTAAATGTAAAGATGATTTCCCAATTTATTGCTTCCCTCCTAATCTTGTCTGCATTGATTTTGTTTGTACAAAAACTT